>JBBPMH010000558.1:0-22310 GCA_038090235.1 Pulveroboletus ravenelii
ACGAAGAGGAAGAAGATGAAGATGAGGATGAGGATGATGAAGATGAAGATGAAGATGAGAATGAGGATGAGGATGAGGATGATGAAGGGGAGTGTGATGACGAAGAGAACTGGGATGACGGTGGGAACGAGGATGACGACGAAGAGGTGAGATTTCAACAGAAACCTTACCTTGAGCTCACAAACTCCAGGGTGAGTTCAATTCTGAAGATCGTCAGGAGCACGCAGAGCTCGCGCAGTACATTCAATCCACGTTCCAATGCAGCATATGCATGGAAAACCTACCTGAAGACGATGCTGCCACAGTAGATGACTGTTCGCACACGATGTGTAGGTCCTGTTTGAGGGAATTTGTTTACTCGAAGATCCAAGAACATCGGTACCCGATATTCTGTCCCATGTGCACCATCGTCAAGGATCGCACGGCTCAGCCTGGTGGTACGCATCATGGTTACTATCCTTTCGTTGGTAACGTCGATGAATTTATTGTGTAGTACTCTCAAGGCTCTTGATCGAACAGCTTGGTATCAGTGAAGCACAATCTCGAGTATTGACCGAGATGGAGCTAACCGAGTTCGCCATCCAAATTCATTGTCGCAAGTACGCTGACAATCCGCTTCCCTTGTGCGCTTTCTGTCTGTGTGAGAGAGGTGACACGCTTCCAACAGGTGCCGACGCACTGTCTTTGTGGATCGCGAAGACTACTCGGATGCGACCAACATCATGTGTCCTCAAGGAGATTGTCATCACGTATGGTGCAAAAAGTGCGAACAGACGATCGTTGGCGGCGGCCCGAATCATTCGTGTGATGGGTCGTCTGAGCTGGACCATTTGATGAAGGAAAAGGGGTGGAAACACTGTCCGAGTACGTGAATGTTTTCACGTCCCTCCCCTTCTATTTTCCGGGCGTAAATGCAACCCTGCGGGATCTCATGCGGTTAATCACACAGACTGCAAGACGCCGATTCAAAAGGAAACTGGATGCAACCACATGTTGGTATGTGTTCGTCCTTGCTCTGCACTCTACATCCCCCTGTCCGTCATCCGACATTGATGCTATTTCCGTCTTGTCATTTGCAGTGCATCTCACCTGGGTGCAACACCCACTTTTGCTACATCTGTGGTAGCATGATCGTCCGATCTGCGCTCAAACAGGAGATTGATGAAGCCGTCTCGACACACTTTCGCAGGTGTCAGCTGTTTGAAGTCCCAGATTGATGTGTGGAGGAGGGGAATGCTGGGTGGTCGTTTTGTTGATGAGGGTATGAACTCAAGGCACGAGCACAGGAGAATTCTGCTACGTTGAGACTCGTGTGGAATAAAAAAAATGTGTGTACATGGTATCGTACCTTGTCTCATTTACCGGCTTGATATGATGTCTATTATTGTTAATTGGGGTCATACACACACAGATCAGGTGGTTTGACTGGTAAGATACTCGGAGTGGTTGGGGTGTGGGTGTGGGTGTGGGTGTGGGTGTGGGTGTAGCCCTGCTAGTATGGGTATGGATGGGTTGGAACGCGGATCTCCGGGGGGGATCACGAGTCGGAGGACGCGAGTAACAGGGATGGCATCTCTGTCGCACTTGCGAGGGGGTGGGAACCCTGATGGTTGGGTGCGGAGTGAACCTTAATGTCGACATGGCGAGCTTGCGATGACGTGTGCACAGTGCGAGAGAGTCTGGAAGAGAGAAAGGCCTGAACGAAATGGAATCATGGGAGGAATGGGATAATGTGTAGTAGGGCAGCATCTGTTATATGCACCGCGTATTTCATGAAGAATCCACACAAGGATGAATGCTATATAAAGAGAACAACTGCAGACATGCACTGGATACTAAAGGGACATGAGAGCGATTACCTTTTATAACACCACACCGAGGTAGCGAGCTATCTGCGCCCTCCTTTCCTGAACGGGGGTGTCGGGGGGGAGGGCGGGGAGATGTAGGTGCTGCGCCAAGGCGATACATCGCCTTGCTATATAAAATATCCTAGATTAAAGTAAGTACCACATCATGTGAATTTACTCACTAGTCGCAGTTCGTAGCGAGTTGGCGGTGTTCGGCAAATGAGGGGGGATGAACTCCGCACGGCCCCTCAGAGGAACATCCGCGTTCGAATTGTGTATCCGCATTGGTTGCAATTCGACCCTGTTATAAATGTCAATGGAGGAAATAACGCTCGGAAACATGAGATACGCACTCATCTCTCAGTGCCCGCACCTCTTCCCTCAGGGCCCGCACCTCTTCCCGCGTCTCTTCCCTCAAGGCCCGCATCTCTTCCCGCATCTCTTCCCTCAGGGCCCGCATCTCTTCTTCTAGCCCCTGCAGCCTGTTGTTGATTTGCTGACCATCAGCGATGGCCGGCAGGTTGGCGAGGCGAGGGAACTCCTGCGATATCGTTCGAAAGGCTTCGGTTAGGTTGTTCATATTGGGCCGTGGGCGTCGGCGGGGGCGTCGTTGGGGTGGCATCGCGTCGTCGTGGTTGAAGGAAGACAGTGACTGCCATATGAAGGAAAGGAATGCTAGCCCCTGAAGATCTAGCCGCGTTGCCGTGCGGATCACATGAATACAAATTACCAAATATAGTAATCGCTATTCTAGGACGCGTTTTATAGAATCAAAGGTAGGGTAGTACGGGTGGGTATGGCGGGTACGAACCCATGACTACACCGTACCCGTACGCGCGGGTATACGGGTATGGCTACGGGTATGTGGCTGTGCACCGCCAGCTGGGTTACACTTGATCGTGATCGCGTGATCTTTTAGTTCTATTTGACCATTTTACAGTATAATTTAAGGTCTGAGCTCAGAGATTTCCCTAGCGATGGCGGGCTACGATCATTCCTCTGTGAAGTCGGTTTCGACAGCTTCATCCCGCGAGTCGTTGCACCCAACGATCCCAACTTCCATTCAAGCTGTCAATGCTGCCGTCGAGTCAACCGTATGGAGGACTGTGAAACTCATTGTTCCTCGTAAGTAACCATTCATCCCCATCGCTGCAATGGCTTCCTTACTATGTTTTTGGCTCTACTGTTCCTGGGTCAGCAATGTCAACGGCCGTCGAGCGTGTATTTTCTCGAGGTCAGCATCTACTTCACTTCACTCGCAACTGGCAGTGCTTATCGCCCGCATCAACTGTTCATTATTGCTGCATGACTATGTATCGGAAAACTCTGATCACTGCTCCGAACAACTAGGATTGGCGCGATACTGAGGCTCAGTCAAATGGCCAAGCTTGGGCGAAGGCGACACGAATCAGCGATCAGCCTCGATTGCACAAGCCGAACAGGATCAGTGGGCTGTTGTTGATAGAGGATGGGTATTTATCGTCTCCTTCACCTCTTATCGTAAATTTCCTGAGTGCAATCCAGTCTTGTTTTGTGTACTGTTCTCTGACGGATCTCCAAAGCACACATTGTGTACAATGCCCCCCAGATGATGGAATGGTCAGCTGCATACTCTGGAATTGGTACTGTATTGCGATGACGGTCACAGCTGTTTCCACAGCCCATGCACCGACAGAAGAGCACCCTGCAAATCATTTTCCAAGCTCTCGCGGACACAGGGCACAACCAAACCTTCAATCGGCGACGGCGCCAGCAACCACTACCGCAAATTAGTCGGCCGGTTTGCAACACGAGAAGACGGGTCCTCGCGAATGGTGACAAACGAGGTACTCGTACTAGATCATTTCGTTATCTGCCATCGGTTCCGCACGTCTGATTGCGTAGGCAAACAAAACATGGTGCTGAATTGTCGGAAGCCGTGCAGTAGTGGTGGGTGTCACACCGCTCTGCATAGGAATCCTACAAGCCTGCCTCGCTGCAATGCAGCGCCTGGAATGTTGGATGGATTTCAGACCGCATAGGTACTAGGCAGTCATCCCCGGCCGCCCAGGGGCTGTTGCTGGTGAAGTTCGGATTCCCTTCCGTCGCCATATCGAGCAGGATGACCAACGACTGACCAATGATGCATTCTGTCTAAGCCACTTGTCTCCTCTCTCTCCAAGCGCCCAAGGCCCTCAGTTGGTTGCACTCGGTGCTGGAAAATAACACGTAGTCGTTACTAGGATCCGTAGTATCGTGATGCGTCACCGGTGTCATTTGATGTACTGGCGTGATAGTACCAAGACCCATACACAACCCCCTTTTGTAGTGACCGACTGACGTTGGATCGTCAAACACTGCGATTCTCGGCCTGCCTTTGTCCAGTTCCATTTTCCATTTTCCGTTTTCCATGGAGATATCAAACATTCATGCATATAGTAGCTGCTCGTACTACTGGTATGTGCGAGACGTTGTCTTTAAACATCTGGAATCAACAACCGCGCGTACTTTGGTATCATGTACGGTAAAAGAATAAGTGGTCTACAGTAATATATAGCGGAGGGGAATAAGAAACCACCCAGGATATGAACTGCAACTGATGCGAGTTGCAGACACAAAAGACAGCAGGAAACAAAGAACAGGGCAAACGCATGCAGCATGAAATAGAGTAACGATCACGTGAGGTGGGATAACGAAGAATCTGCTCACGACCCAAGTCACTCTCCCGTACACTCACCGTTGACCTTCGCTTCTCGCCTCTTCCACAACCGCATTGACCCACCGCAGTACGACAGCTTCGAGCATTGTTTCCCATCCGTCGTCCTTCCTTGCGACAAGACGGGGATCAAAGGCCAGAGGTGGCTCGGCCGTGGCAGAACGAGTCTTCACTGGTGTTGACAATGACACGTCCACAAAAGACGTGATGGGACCGGAGGGAAGACGTGCAGGAGACGCACCGCGTGAATGTACACGCGCTGGAGAAGCGGTTCGAGGGATATGGTCTGGTCGACCGGGTGCAGATGGGACAACGAGAGGAAGGAGATAACGAAGCTTGAGTGCGCTGAGCAAGAGGGATGGTCACGCAATGATTTGATCGAAGCAGTTCGAATACGCACCCAGCCCATAACCGTAGGTTATCTATTCTTCGGAAAGTCCATCCTATTTTGCCTTTATCCTCTCCATCCGCCCTATCTGTGGATTGCTCGAGAGAGGCAATGTCATGCACGGAGCCCAAACTGATAAAACCCCATGGTTTGCGGGATCGACGTACTCCAGTATTGTAAGCTGCGCAGAGACATTGACCTGAAGTAAGTACACTGAAGAACGCAGATTTATCGGTCGTGGGCGGGATAAGTAACCGGAGGTTCTCGGGAAGTAAGGCTATCAGAAGAGCACGTGCGCGAGCTGCGAAATAAGTATTAGTCGAGATGTGTTCCCTTTCCTCGCTATCCACTGACCGATGGGGTCATCTTCAAACAAGGAGTGCTTGGCCCAATCAGGAAGATCATCTTCATCCACGCTTTCCGCCTCGGAAAGTGTCTCTGTGTCTTCCGGCTCTTCCGATAGTGACATACTATGCATCGAGTCGAGGATACCGGACGAGGAGACGACACGCCGTCCTGGGCGTGGTGCCTCCTGGGGGAATCGGTAGGTCAACATATCGCCTGCGCTGACCCTCCGGTTCTGCCCTCTGCCTTCTCTTGCCTTCTTCGCGTTCTTCTCACCCTCCCGCTCCCAACCGCGCTTTCCGTCCTTGGTGCCTCCAAATAGCACGTCGTCGACGAGACCTGCGTATCGTCTAACCACGTCTTGCTCCTTCCTGAGGTCCGCTAAATTGACATCTTGTCTATATAGCCACCCGCCACCAAGTACTAACCGATCATCCCAATGTTCTCGCTTTTCTCGCTCTTCTTCGCTCAGGCTGTGTGAATCGAAATCGTTCTCGTCCTCCCAGACGGGTACCGAATCTTTTCGACCTTGTACTCGCATGAATGAAATTGACACATCAGGATCAACGTGTGGGAGGTCAGACTCATCATCCGACACGACTGCTGGTGATGCGCCACGTGAATGTGGATGCTGCTCCTGCGATGAGCCACGATCACTTTGCGCATCGTAGGCCTCATCGGATAATGGTACCCTGGAGCGCTCTTCGAGCTCGCGAAGTGCAGCCAGCACCTCCAGTGCGGACTTGCGGATCAAAGATAGGGGGTCGGACTGCGACTTGGGTTGAGCTGGGCTGCGTATTGGGACGGGGGCGCTCGCAGCGACCTTGTTCCTGTATTGGATCCGAAGTGTACCTGCGGACTCGTCGGGAAGCGCGATGACATAGTTACGGACGGAGCGGACAGCATGAGTAGTGGTCTTTAGGATGTCAAGGACGTCGATTGCGCGTGGCGTCTGTGTTGGACGATGGGGGTCAAGAGGAAAATCGGGTGTGTTGCGTAGGTTCCAAGCACGAGTGACGGCAGTGAGGTCCTCGACAACCCCAGGAAGGAACGCCTCTGGATCTGTCTGGTAGGTCTTGACGTAGGGAGGAAATGCTGGTTGTCGTATCTCTGGTATCGCAGGTGAGGGTGGAAGGTCGAAATCCATGATGCTGCTCAAGGATGGCTTTGATGATTTCAGGCTTGCTAAGCCCCCGATCGCGGGCACGAACTGGCTGTTTGGCTTTTTCGAGGGGCTTTGAAAGTCTCAGCGGCGGGGCTCGAACTAGAGGAAGCAGAAACGTACTTTGACTTCGCAGCGATGCCAGTCTTGGTGAAGTAGTGTTGGAGATGCTCGATGCTGCCAAGGGTCATGACGCTCTGTCGTTTGGCCGCGCTGCGACTGAATGGTTTGAGCGGCCTGTTGCTCGAGTTCATGTTTGGGTAGAACGCAGTTAGGCGACGTGTTTTTGAGGCGGTCTCTGAGGCAGGCGAGGAGGACCCCTCGCCCTCGCCGGAGTCGGTGTAGTCTGGAATGAGGACGGGTATCGTTGAGTCGGACATCGTAGATGGCGACGAGGACTAAGAGAGATGTCCGCAAGGGGGGTCGGTGTGGAGGGGGGGTCAAGGCAATATAAGCAGGCAAGGTGGACTCGAAGTGGGGTTCGAGCGGTGATGGCACATGGCAAGGACCGACATTACTGGGGCCAGCTCAGAGCTGCTCTCACCGCTGGCCTGTGGGCCTCCTCGGCGCCGGCAAAGGCTCCCCATGGCACCAGGACCTTGACCTGGACACGGCTCATCTACAAATTCAACAAACATTGCGCAGGATTCCAGGACATTGCAGAAATCGCCTCGCAGACGCAGGCTCTCTCTATCTGGCTCTCTGCCAATGCCGTGGACGAGGACCAGCTCGGGTCAGAGCCGGACGGCCGACTCCGTCTTGGGTCCGAGTGCATGTTGCTCCCGGAGCATGTTCAGGAGGCGACTGCGGGCTACGAGGCACTCAAGAACCTCCAGAGTACCCGTTCGGACGTACGTCAGCCTAGTTCTGGTTTGCATACTCACCCAGCTTTTTCGCCCCAGTCTCTTCTCTTCGCCCTTGCCTACTACGCGTACGCACTGGGAGACCCATCCGAGTGTCTCGATTACCTTGGCCGAATACCTGCAATCTCTGATGCACAAAGCCACATTCCCCTCTCCTCTACGGTCAGGTCCGATGGCTCTACCCTGCCACTGCCTGGGTCTATCCCAGATACATCCACGTCATGGACCGGTAGCTTTTTATCTGCTGAATTGGGCTCTTCGACAACAAACATTACCGATGGTAGAGCTTGGGCAATGACCGAGTCCATTCGAAGTATATGTCTACAAGGTTTGAATTCTCTTCTTCGTGATCTCTAGATGCCATCTGTCTCCGCCTCTGTAGGGATGTGTCACGAGAAGCTCCACCCGGAGAACCCTGAGCTTGCCATCCAATCATTTGCAGCTGCCATCCCTCTACTAAATGTTATCGAATGTGAAATCCCATGCTCCTTGACTGCACAGGCGCCCCCTTACTCATTTTCCTTGTACCGGGAACTCTGGCGTTGGGTAGAACGTCTCATGTTCCGTGCTATAACGCTTCTCGCTCGCACGCGATATCTCGATGACCCAGAAGGTCTCATCTGGAATTTCTTCACCCACTACGAGTCCTGTAGCCCTCATTGGCCGCCCACCTTTCGCGCTTCCCATCGTTCGATCATCGCCGTTCTGCATCTACGCGCACTCATCATCCGATTCCGTGCACAGTCCGCTCTGATGACCTCTTCTCCCTCCCTACAGCCAGAAAAGCCACCGCAGTGGCTCAACACAGCTCAATCGATCATCAACGAGTATCGCACAGTCCTCGACATATATACACACTTTCCCAAGGCTGGAGAGCGAAATGTCAGGGTGGAAGATCTCGTCGATTTATCCGTTGCCGTGTGGGAAGCGAGCGGAGCGGCGGCGGAGCGAGCCCAATGGGTCATTGATGTCAGTGGACCTTCCACCTCGCCCTCATCCATTCTTACATAGCCAAGTAGGTCCTCTGGTGGGCTACGCGACTCACATTTAACTCTTACCGCATCTTTCGGCACATGTCCCGACTTCTGTACAGTTCGGGAGATACGGAGCTTGCAAAGCGTACTTTGCGCTTGTATGTCGAGGTTGTGAGCAAGACACGCGCTGCAGGTGTCGATGGTGACAGTGACACAGATCGTCACTGGGTGGTGACGCTCGTGGAAGGCGCGAGGATGCTCTGTCGTTTGGCGCTATCTCGACCTGGCTGCTCGGATGGCATCGAGGAAGCTAAGGAAGCTGGGGAGCTCTTAGAAAAGGCGAAAACACGATTGGACAGGGCTGACAAGGAACTCGTCGCACGTGTTGCCCTTGCAGAAGGCATTTGGAGTACCGTCACTGCTTTTATAGGCGAGTGGATGCATCTGTACTGCGATCCCTTTCACATCTAATTCCACGAAATTTGCAGAAAGACGGGACCATACTCGCACCACGAGGTTGCGCAATGCGCTGGAGCATTATATCCACTCCATCAAGGCGTTTCCCACCCCCGCTGCACACCACCAGCTTGCACTAGCACTCGCACTACCCGGCCCCTCGCAGAACATCGATGACGCAATCATCTCTGCACGTATGGCAGTTGAAGGTGCACCGGACGAGGTTCGCCACTGGCACCTCCTCGGTCTTTTGCTCACAGCTCAAGAGCAGTGGGCGAAAGCAAAGGACGTCCTGGAAATCGGCGCCGCGATAAATGATTCTCTCTCGGAGGCAGACGAGTCCCCAACCGACACGGAAGTTGCTCTGGAGAGGAGTGCGAAGGGTGCGTCAAATGGAGGCGTGGAAACGGAAGAGTTTGGGACGGAGAGGGGTGCAGCAGATGCGCACAGTCATGACGGGAATGGTGGCGTCGTGGACGAAGCGCCCGTTCATGAGATGATTCTCAACCAAGATGCAGTTTCGATCCCACCTTCCGATACCCTCTTGCACATTCTTCCTGATCATCCTGTCCCAACACCTCAAGATATTTTCGAGTATGCGTTACAATTGCGACTCACGCAGATGGCGCTGGCGGAGCATGTCGAGGGACCAGAAGGAGCGGAGAGGAAATGGGTGAACGTCTTTGGATGGATCGCGGAACGAAAGGGCACGGTTTCCGAAACTCAGCGTATGTGGATCCTCTCTTGAAATGTTCTCACTTTTGTTGACAAACGCGAGTCAGTTAGATCTTCGGTGGATACTGGATCACGCTCAGCAGTTACCCAGCCAGACTCTGTGGGCACTACATTTGAAACCCAGGAGATAATTCTCGAAGCAAAACCCACGTTTTCCGGACCAATGGAACCCCCGTCCGCCCAATCAACTGGCGGAGCGCAAGCTCCTCCGATCACGGTCACGCCAGCTACGCCAGCAGAGGCCGAACATGAGTTCCTTACGCCCTCGCGCCTTAAGCGCTTTTCTGTAGTCCGCGGCTCCTCTACAGGAAGAGAGGTGCGACAGATGCTGAAGAATCGTGTTCATAAAGGACAAGAGAAGATCAGCACCATATCAAGAAAGATTGGACACGGTGTCGTCAGGAACAGTAATTTGAGGCGGGCGGATTCGGCTCCAGGTAATGTCTCTGAACGGCGCTGATCGTCCAGAACACAGTATCTCATAGCTATGTAGATTTTCATGCGGTCCTTCGGAACCACCACTACCAGGCATCTTCTATACACTCGCGCAGACCGCTTCGCTCACTGAAACGCAGCAGTAGTAACGAAGACCCCGCGCGCTTAGCCGATAGCTGTCTTGTTCCACCCCCGCCGCCAACTCCGCTGGTGCAAGATGCCAAACCGGTCCCTCAGGCCTCCAGGGAGGATAAACTGTTGAGTGAGCTGTGGGCGTCCTGCGCTGCGACATTCCGTAGACTAGGCAAAATCGACCAGGCCAAAGGCGCCATACAGGAAGCTGAAGTTAAGAATCAAGAAAATCCCTCCGTCTGGGTTCAGGTACGTGACACCATTTCGTCATGTGAACCTATTCCGATGGCACGCTGGTTAGCTCGGGCTGTATTACCATGCGCTGAACCACGATCGACAAGCGGTCGAGGCATTCCAAAAAGCGCTCTTCGTGTTCCCTGATGACGTCTCTGCCGCCGTCCACATGTGTCGGATCCACCTCACTCCCCGCTCCTCTCAACCTCCCGATTCAGGAGTCGACCCTGATCCCGACAAGATCGACCTGAGTGCTGGTCTGCTAGGGTACTTATCTCGCGGCCCGGGATGGAATGTCCCCGAAGTGTGGTATTTTCTCGCCAAGGCATACGGCTTGCGGGGCCAAAAAGACAAACAACTTGAATGTCTGAAGACGGCGCTGTCGTTGAGCGAGAATCGGTGCATCAGGGACCTAGGTCGTGCAATAGGGTGGTGTCTCTGAATAGACCGGACGGCCTCTGGTCAGGCTCGTTGCTCTGACTTTGCTTGGTTTCTTGATTTTCCAAATTTCTGCGTTTTCCGCATGTTCCCCGTCTCGCACTCATGGTAGCCCCTCTTGGGTTAGTCTTGTTTTCGACGGTTGGATTTCTTTGATAACATAATAGTACGCGTGGCCAATTTTCTGTCGACTAGCTCGCAACGTACTGATGTGCGTCCTCTCGGCATGTGAAACTTTGGCCTATATTTATATATCTCGGGGAACACCAAAGACGTGCTGTCTGTCCTCTGAACGACTGCGCACTGCACAGTACAAACTTTCTGGAGATCAATGTCGGAATATGTCCTAATACGCGATCGCCGGCCTGAGACAAGGACGAGCCCAGGTGCGGGCCCTCGGTGTATGGAGCAGTTCGGCTGATCCGACGAACATCCAGAGACGATCCTATGCTACTAGCCATCGGCACGTAGAAATTGTCACCACGGTCGAGTGGCAGGCTGCAGATCGGTTAAACCGACCAGGTAACACAATGCACCGTTTCCTAGTTCGTCCAACGGGACTTTTGATATGGCTGGATGGTGGATACAGTGTGACACCACACTGTCTTCTTCACTACGTCCAAGCTACGGTTAACCCCCATTCGGATAGCGATCGCGTCTCCCGTGACTTGGTAGGGGTGCTGAGCCAAGAGCCTAGTGAAGTTTATGGCAAAAGTAGCACGAAAGATGTTTAGAGAATGACGGACCGTGCGCTCGCACTAAACTGCGCCGATGTCCATTCGCCGTTCGCGAGAGAGGTCCTGCCAATCACGATAGACTGACTGGATGAGCTGAGCCAGAAGGGAGAATGGCATTACCTACAACACAGGCAAATAGATTTCCTTCTAGTGAAAAAATGTGATCCCCGTCAAACAAGCATTATGCAGAGGGTAGGAAGGAGCAACTGGCGCCGATAATGAGGCCAGGTTTCATCTAGAAGCATTGTCAGTGGTCCAATGTTGAGTCAAAAATGACACAAACGGACCTGATGTATGTAATACCCGTCGGACCTATAGGAGTGATCCATGCCAAGGTTGCAGTAGTATGTACAGGTGAATGCGGAATGAAAGTTGAAACCTCCATTAAATACTGTCTCTATTCTGATGAATGATAGAGTACAGTAGTCAGCCAGGAACCGGTCAGAACATTAGAGACGGCGCGACGAAACGAGGGCTGCGCTTTCTTGCCAGGGTTGTTCAGAAAGCAGATGCGAGTCGATGATCACAGACTTCGTAGCCCAGAAGAATGCATCGGGAAGCAAGTACACTCCCTTGGACAGATGTCACATATGGCTATTGACAGTGTAAAGCTCCATGCCCATCGTGAACACATGGGCATCGTGATTGGTGCGATTAGAACGTCCATTGAGTGTACAACAGGTCGTAGACACGTAAGCGGGCAACACGGAGCGTCAGTTGACGCCACTCCAGCGAGTCTGATAGCGTTCACATACCAAGTTGACATGAAAACACCCTCGGATAAAGCTTGAGGTCACATCAGGGCGCCCTACTGGAACACATCCACATACCAATTTGAACGTCGAACGGATATATACCATGTAGCTTAGTTCCTGGGATTAAATCAGTGCGTCGGTTATGAAACGAAATTAACTTCGCTCCGCACATATCGCGGTGGTCTTTTGAACCCGACCCCAGGTTGAGGTATCTCATATACGAATTGAAGTCGGAAATCCCGGTGAACAGCAGAGAAGCACGGTAGCGGCAAAGATACCAGAACCGCGACCATATGAGCATTGTAGTGTGAATACGTGGCGGCAGATTCAGGACCGTCAGTCGGCTCGGTATTAGCAGGAAGTTGTCGAACTGCCCGGCACGTCCTGCCGGGCGTATGTGTGGTTGGATCTGGCAATCTGTAGTAATCCAACTCGGGTTGACTGCTACTTCGAACTTGGTGAAGAGAGAAAGAGGCTTACTGGCACTGGCAGTTTCTGATTTTGTCATCCATCACAGAGTGCGTCCCCGGAGGTTTATTGCCAGTAAAGCGTCGACATGCGCCGACCCTGATGGCGCTTGAACTTTCAGTGTGCAACTCGATCAGCATGGATGGATGAGGTAAGGTATCGTATGTATCGAGTGGTCTATTCCGTCGCTTCAAGGCCTCCACCGAACTGCGCGCACATCGACTAAGTATGGCAGTTCCCAACCTTGAGTCGTCAGACAAACCACGGAGTTCAAGAATGAGGGAATTGTGCCCTCGTCGGCATCTGCTGTCGAAGGTCTGCTTTGCCGTAGCGCTTCGGACTTGCCAGTAAGTAAACCAGCATCCCTTCAAGTCCGGTCATGCCTATACAATGACACATGCCAGCACAGGTCATCGATCATCTTTGACTCACGAGATGCTTTCCTAGCCTAGTAGCGACCACCGCAGCGCAGTCCGAGGAACGAAACAATATAAAAGGATGTCGGCTCTGCCCTAAGACTACCAGGTTGCCACCTCGATTGCTTCAGCGCTCACTACTGTTCACCGTTCAACTCCCACTGCTATGACCACACAAACCCGAAACTACTTCCCCGTCATCGGTCGTAGCACCTCCCAGGGGGTTTTTGATCGCCTCCCCGTCCAAGAGTTGGAGGCCGAGCACCCCTACCAGTGGACGCTCTTTCTCCTTGGTTGGGCGTACGTCAAACACACCCCGATCCCATTCCCCGGCGTAGTCCAACCGCCGTTGCGTGCCGTTACCTCTCTCATGGAACTGGGCGGTATTCATGGCAAGCCCTACCACGAGTGGACTGGCGACAACCGAACTCCTATGGAGGCTCAAGTCGATTTCAGCTATCACGACAAGAAAGACATGAATCCCTCTCCGTCTAGGTTCGGAGGTGAGCTGGCGTGTCTCACTTCCGATCCCCACTTAATATTTGACTTCCAGGCTATTGCCAGTATGTTATACCAGGTAGTTTCCTGGAAAATTTCTTCTAAACTATCTTTGTCTAGTCACGCAGCGATCACTTTTCCTTCTTGGCATCGTCCGTATGTTATGGTTGTCGAAGTAAGTATGATGGAACCTTTTCTTTTCTCCATCCGCCAAATGCATTCATTTTCTATAGCAAGTGATCGGTGAATATGCAGAGAACGTTGCACAGCAAATTGAGAATTCCCACCCCGGTGAAGCAGGACGTTGGGTCAGCGAGGCTAAGAAGCTTCGATTCCCGTGTGTCCTATTACTCTGCTTATGTCGCTCCCCAACTTCTTGATCTCAAACAGATACTGGGACTGGGCCGACCCCAAAGTAGACGTAGAGGGACTCCCCTCTTTATTTTACATCAACGAACTGTCTATCCTAGGCACGGATCAGAAACATGTGATCGTGCCGAATCCTCTCGCAGATTTTACTCTCCCTTACCTCCCTCATGACTTTGGTGACCAAGAAAGGGTAAGGACAATTAGCCACCCGATTAGAGGAACAATGCTCACAGCCCGTCAGAATGGACTTACTGCATATTTCACCAAATGGGAGAAAACGTATCGGTATGCTGACTCCTCCCCGACCCCAGCCGGAAGCAACATTCAGAAACTTCAGGCGTTGGTTACATTCCTTTCAAAATTGTTGCATTTCTCTCATCCGTAACATCTTTAGTACTCTCAAGCAAAAGGCGGACAGTGTCAGGACGAACATTGGAATGTTGTTCACATTCCCGGATGGCGGAGACCCTGCTGCGATGTGATTTTGTCCCTTTAGTTCATTTCCACATATTGATCGATTGACGCAGCTACGATGAGTTTTCGAACACGCGGAATGAATCTCGGCAGGAAGGTGACCCCGCCAACGTTGGCTCCCTTGAGGCTGTGCACAATGCCATGCATGGAAACATCGTACGTTTGACTTTGCAAAAACAATGCAGAACTGATTTGTATTGGGTGCAGGGCGGCAATGGTCATATGGTTGGTATTTTGTGCCTTAGACCAGCGATCACTAACTCATGTATTAACTTGTCAAGGGCTTTCCGGACTATGTAAGTGCACTTGCCACAATTCCTGCCCGATTTATTCAAGGCGCGAATCATAGGCTGCATTCGACCCTATCTTCTTCTGTAAGAGGATGTTATGGGGTGTTCCGTTTTGACACTGATCTATGTAGTCCACCATAGCAACGTTGATAGAATTCGTAAGTCGCGATTATCTTACTGGTACCATACGAGCTGAGTCGATGATACAATAGTTGCATTGTGGGATTGGTGCTACTCGGACTATTGGATGGGCGATGGCTACACTGTTGACGGAACGGAACAACCTTGGACCCTGGTAGTCATATCATCCTTCTTCGGTTCTATTGACTGACATCGCGATATGGTCCCAGGTACAAGGAACGTACTCCGTAGCATATTCACAAATGATTCAGGACGACGGGGAATGGGGCCACCTTGTTCCATTCAGGCACCCAGATGGGGCCTACTGGACAAGCAAACAAACCCGTTTCCTCACTCCAGATGCGTTCCCCAAATGTAGCTTCGCCCTCAGGTCCCGCCGTACATAGCTGACGCTCCCTCCTAGACTATTCCTACAAAGAATTCCAGGGTGTCAAGGTGGATAAGGCTCCCGCTAGCCTCCAAGAACGCCAAGAGGCGCGCGCGAGAATTGCCAGGTATTACGGCGTAGACCCCCAAAATGCCGTGTTGACTGTCCATGCGCCCTCCTGGACACACATCAGTGTGCCCGCCCCTAGCGAAGTTGACCTTCCTCCCAACTTCCAGCCGATCCAAAATTTCCGCGTCTTCAAGGTCCTCGTTCGGCTCCATGAGCACGCTATCGGCGGGTCCTACCACTTCAACCTCTACTACAAGGAAGAACTAGTTGGCAGCGTTACTGTCTTTGCACGCGAGAACAACACCCCCTGCAAGGCTTGTGCCGCCCGCCGGGCGGCTAATTCTGTCGTGCGCGGTGTGATTACGATTCCTTCCCGCATCATCAACGACATCATCGTCCATAGCAGCATTCCTGCCACCCAGAACACGATGGACACTACTACGAATCTCATCTGTCAGACGCTTTCGGGAAAACTCGAGGACCTCGGCGGCAAGGTTCTTGCGACCGCACAGGGTGGCACATTGGCGGCCCCCGTCCCGGCCGGGCAGGCAGCCCCAAGGACGATCCACCCGGCCGAGGTCTCGTTGTTGTCAGCGGCGGTGGCGGAAAACGTCAAGGACAAAAACCAGCCCGTGTACTTTTTCGACTGGCAGCGCCACGCAGACATTTTCCCCGTACGTTCAACCCCTCTCCCCCCCTTTTTTTTTAAAAAAAAAACCAACGAGTGACCTTTTTCCTCTACAGGGCGGCTGGAAGGCTGTCGGGCTTTCTGAGACTCTTGAGGCATTGTGAACGTGAGGTCGCCGTTGTCACGAATATTTTTTGGGGTTTTCGTTTGTCGTTGAGATATAGGGGAGACCGTTGCCGCGCATGTATGTACAACTGATGTCATCTTGGAGCGTAGCGTGGAATGCATCTCCTCTCCTCTCCCGAACCTGGCTGGGGTTGTGCCCGCTGACTCTGGGTAGGTATCCTTTGGATACGTTACTATGGTTATCGCTGGGCGGATCTGAGGATTCCTTGAATTGACTGTCAGCCATACGGGTCACTGATCGCTAGTCGTGAACGTCACTCTTTACTATACCCCAATCCACCTCCTCCATACTCTTTGATAACACATGACTTTATTTTCCCGGCTGGTATGCAGGTGATAGCTCATAACTGCCCGACGTCAGTGAATTTAAAAGATCTGGCTCCCAGGACGGCTAGTCAAAATGACGCAAAACTCACGCCGAGCTGCAATGGGAAAAAGGAGGGGAGGAAATTGGTGGACCGACCTCTCTCACAGTGAAATCTGTCGGCATCCCCATCACAAAGATTGTAAAATTTTGATATCATAATATACATAGTTGTCCGATAATATATTCACCGTGTGAGCTGTTTTGGTTATTTTGTTTTGGGGGATCATATATTAGAGCGTCCCGATACTGACAGGTCGTACCAAGTCAGCCAACCCATCAGAATTGTTGAGTGACTCAGGTGCGTATAACACCACATATTCCATCTGTTGCAATACAATACAGTATATTGCAGGTATACGACCATTGCCATATATTCCTTCCGTCGAGAGACAATACAATATATTGCAGGTGTATGACAACAAACAATATAGTACTATCTTCTCATCTATACACACTACGCTTCTGGGACCATCCTATGCCCCATCGAAACAACTTGACCAAATAATCATAAGGGAGGCGATACGGAGGGCCGATGACCAAGGAAAATGTGCAAGCATTGAACGGTGGTGCAGGCAGGCATTATCGAGCGAAACTGAATAGAATCGACTACTGAGGCAGCAGAGGTGGACATCGGAGAGGCAGACAGCAAGTCAGGCGATTGGAATGATAGGCCAATAGGCAACGAAGACGGGTAGTGCTATGGGAATGCCGAAAATGTGAGCAGTGTTGCAAGACGAGTGCAGTGACTGGAACGGTGCAGAAAAGCTGCTGAATAATGCAAGCGAACTTGCAGGAACTACCTGGAACGAAATGAGACACTGCTTTGAAAGTTAGTAGCATGGCAGTGGATCATAGAAATATTGATATCACATACATTACTTGCGACTCCGCTTGGACCTCTTGCTACGACTATTAACACCTGCACCGTCGTCCAGCACTTCGTCTGAAGCCCTGGGAGCACGTCTCTTTCCATTTGCTTTGGTGGATTTGGCTTGCTTTCCCATGTAATTTGTGACAGGCGTGAGCGGTATAGATGCGTCTAGGTCCGACAGTGGACTATCGGGAGCTGCAGTCGAAGCTGACACTGGCCGGGTTGGTGTGACTGGAATTGGTATCACAGTTGGTGAAAAAGATACGGTGGCCACTGTAGACGATTGGGTCATTGCGGCCGGTGGTCCTTCCGTGGACGAAGTAGAAGCGATAGCCTCAGGTCGGATCGGAGACCTGAACGTAGTACTAAAAGTGGACTCGGAGAGTAGTAATGGATCCAATGCGAACTCAGAAGAGGAGGGTTCAGGAGAAGTGGCAAGACGTGCCTCCATTTGAGCACGGAGTCTCTCCATCGTGCTCATACGTGGAACAGATTGACCATCTTTATTCACCGTCTTCTTTTTCTCAGAACTGTTCCGGCCATTTTCGTTTCCAAAAATTTCCCTTTGAAGTATACATGAGACAGAGTCTCCAAGATAGACGACGCTTACTTATTCCACCATTGGAGTAGATTATTCCTCCACTCCAGGTCGACGGCACCACGAATGAAGCGGATGATGCCTCTATACATCTCAAAATAGCTGAGTTCGCCGTCCCTTTCATTCCACTGATCCTTCGAGGAGATTCCAAAGCGTGCCTAGAGAATTCCCATAAGCTGTGAACGATTACCAGGAGATGTCCGAAATAATACTTACTTGAATACATACATATGCAATGTGTTCGGGTTCAATTGTAGTCACGTCGTTCAAGATGGCGTTGCATGAGCGATTCTTTCTATCAGGAGGTGCGATTGCAAAGGAGGGACCTAGAAAAATATGTCGTGCAACCTAAGACAGTTCAATGAGCAGTTAACTTGTTAAATCTGGGACGTCAAATAACTTACTCGGATGAGAAAATAGCTCTTGAATAGTCCGTGCTGCATATCCTTTGGATTGAAGTCTTGTCCGGGCGTTGTACCACTCCAGAAAAATGAGGGAAAGTCTTCGGCTTCCATGGGCATTATGCCAGATGCAAGGTCCTTTCGTGCCCTATTAAAAGGTCATAGATATATGAAAGACATGAATATCACATTGGAGATACTTACTTTTCTGGGTCTCTATCAAATTCTTCGAGCTGATCAGCGGGACAGAGCCAGTGTGCGAGGATGGGGTGATTCAGCCCCATTTCGGCTCTTCCTTTTGTATAGACAATCGGTGGATTAAGGGAAGTGGGGTCAGACGGATTCGGCAGACAGTATCGAGGGATGGACGTCTTAAGGTGGGTTGCGTCGCTCGAACGTGTGGTCTTAATGTCCGTATTCATCTAGTAAATAGAATAAAATAATGAATATATGCGCATACATGAGCTTAAAAAATACCTTGGAACAGATATTTGCGAGTTCGGTACTCTTGGTTGGATCGTCGATAATTTCCTTTAGGCCTGGTACAATTTGAATAATCTTGTAGTAAGTTCGAGTGGCGTACTCCCGTGATTCAGGCGAGCTGCAAAATCACCGGGATTAGACATATATTATCCAAGGAAATACGTACATTTTGCGCAAGCACTCTTCACGAATTTCTTTTGCTGTGTCATCCTCATCGAGCTCACCATGTCGGCTTGATTCATCTTGTTGAAGAAGGCGTGTGGTCTTGATTACCTTATCAACTTCACACCATAGGTCGGTGCAACGCGCAATAGTGCGAGCAGCTGAGACGTAGATGTCATCCCCCTTTTTTTTGGACTTCCCAGACCTTTGAAAAAAAAATCTGTAGTCACCCCTATGATATATACTTGTTAAAACACTCACTTGACAGTCTTTTGGTTGTCCAAGTCACTGCCATGAGGACCGGCGGCAGCAGGACGAGCCATCATGGCGGTAGTAAATCAAGGGGCAAGCTTCAATAAGTAGAGATGATGTCGGAGATTGTATGGCCAGGCCGGGCCGGAATCTGACTCGGGTTGAGTCTATGGCTAAAGGCCCAGGCTTTTACCTTTTTAGGCCCCGAGCCGCCGGAGGCCTGAGTCACGGCAGTATTGCATGTAGTGCAGGTACTACCACCACTTTGCCTTTGCCGCCTCACCGCCTTCACCTTCACCTGCCCTCACCCACCCCTTGCTATCACCATCACCCTGGCTGTCACCCTATCTCTGCCTTATATGGTGAGCCACAGCCTAACCTGCAGCTTTCGGGCCAGGCTAGGCTATGTGTATCACTAGTCAGTATATATACCTTCTGTTCTGATTGCGATTTACCACCAGTCCAAAGCTCGTTTTGTAAAATGTGAGCACCAATTCCCTTCTTTCCTTTTACTCGCTGACTATTATTTCTAGGTTATAGATTAGATGTTTACAGCCTATGTAGTGCTACATCCGACTCCGGTGATGATCCGAGTTGACGCCCTAATAAAAGCTTGTTGATGACCAATAAAGATCCGATAGTGTTTGTCTCCCTTCCTCTGGCTCTCATGGACGATAGCCACTCTTGCCTTGGCTGTCAGAAGGTCTTCACAACTCGAAGGAGGCTTCATGCACATGAGGCCAGATGTCAAGCCAACATGCAATGGAACTCTGATCTGGCTCGATCTCACAAGCGTCTCAAACCGACTCAAGACAATACTGAGGACTTGCATTATCAGTCTCAAGCTAGAAGTATCCTCACTAACGAGACGCTTGTTGATCAGCCGAGTCAATCATCTGCTCAAGTTGCGCCAGTATTCCAAGATGATATCATCGATCCTGAAGATATTTTGGTGTGTATTTTGTATTTCTCAGTTCTTTTGCAGATACTCTAATGTCTAGATTGAGGGCGAAGTGGGGCCATCCAATTCCACTTTCGAACAAGATGTACCTTTAGCTCCATCGAGTTCAGATCCACCTCCTGTAATTTCTACTCGCTCGGGTCGACCTATTCGCATACCAATGAGGTACATGGACTATATACCCACCGGAAGTGGCTTACGACATATGCCCTCACCTCCTTCGAGCCCAGGCTCACGTCAACTCTCACCCAACCCTTCTGTCAATAACGCCCCACCACTTGTTGAATATAGAACACCACCCAACAACATGGGCTTGTTTCGCATCTATCCAACTCGGCCATCTTCTATACCCAAGGAAGATGGCGATATCCACACCATTGTCGATGCACCCGCATTGGAGGCATTGAGAACCTTCCGCCCAGCCACTGATTATGCTGCTGAGCCTCAAATCACGCGGGACAATCTTTATGCTGCATTTAGTAGTCCATGCGCTGGTCTCTTGATGTGCTGGTACTATTCTGGGACGGTTGAAAAGTCAGGTGCTGAACTGAATCGCCTGTGGTCATTCATTACTGATCCTCAGTTCCGATTATCACCCCATGATACGTTCAACCACGAGCGCGAGAAGAAACTCGTGGAAACATATCTACGCAACAGATCCAATCCTTTTCGTGTCGATCATGGCTGGAGGGTATCGTCGGTATCAATTTTGCTACCTCATGAAGGGTCAAAATGGTCTATGGGCGAGCGCGACCCTTCTATTCCCAGACTTACGGTTGATGGTGTGCATCACCGTAATATCATCGATGTTATTGTCACCACACTTCAAGACGAGGTTGCTTCGACATTCCATCTCGCCCCTTTCGAGGAGTATTGGCAGCCCAATGCCGATGCCAATCCTGTCAGAATATATGGCGAAGCTTATTCATCTCGTATGTTCCTTGATCTGTATCACTCAATCCAGTCCCTTCCACGAGAGCCCGATGATGATTTGGAACGCATTGTCATTCCAATTATGCTCTGGTCCAACGCCACACATCTCACAAATTTCGGCGATGTGTCACTTTGGCCGATCTACTTATTTTTTGGGAATCAGTCAAAATATACTCGTGGGAAGCCTACGGCGGCGGCCTGCCATCATGTCGCATATATACCCAAGGTATTCAGCCATTCTTTCATAATTGAATTACTACTAACTTATAAATATTCAGTTACCTAACAACTTCCAGGATGAGTACGTCCGGTATTTCCACCGAGGATCATCCAACGACGTGCACACTCACTGTAAACGGGAGTTGATGCAAGAAATATGGAAACTTCTACTCGATGAGAAGTTCACGAATGCATACAGGTTTGGTATAGTGGTCAAATTTGCTGATCAAATCGTACGTCGTGTCTTTCCTCGGCTCTATACATATGCCGCCGACTATCCTGAGAAGTGAGTGTACACTATCTGTGTGTCATTCAGCTATCTGATCTCGGACAGAGTCTTGCTAGCGTGTATCAAGTTTCTTGGCTCATGCCTCTGCCCTCGTTGCTTGGTTGAGAAAGTCAACGTGTCTAAGATGAGTACACCAGCCGACATGGAGACGCGCAGGAACAACATCCGAGTCGATGATCAATCACGCAAGAATAAGATCTCAAAGGCTCGCAGATACATATTCAAGCATGGTGCAAGTGTTAACGGTGTTCGTGTCAAGAATGTCCTAGCTGCGGAGTCCTTGGTCCCAACAATGGTTTGTTATTCAAGTGTTCTTGACTTAGAACTGACTGAAACTACATCTCAGAACGCTTTCTCAGAGCGAATTCAACCTATCGACGAAAATTTCTATTTCTTCTTGATGTTTGTTGTCGATCTTTTGCATGAATTTGAGCTCGGAGTATGGAAAGCTGTTTTTACGCACTTGATGCGGATCTTGTATGCCATGGGAGGAACAGTTGTACAACAACTCAACTATAGGTGAGCTACTATATTCGTTTGTACTTGAATCTGTGTGAATTATATAAGGTTATGAGGAGCGGCGCGGGAACGGAACGCTGCGAGTAAGTTCGCTCAGTCGTTGTGCGTGACAAACGGACTGGATATATTACCTGCGAGTAAGTTCGCTAGGTA
>JBBPMH010000559.1:0-22281 GCA_038090235.1 Pulveroboletus ravenelii
GGGAGGGAGGGATCTGGACGGGACAGGGTTTCTGAGAGAAGAGAGAGGTAGGCGGGGGTCTTGTCCTTTTGTGCAAGGGTGGCCAGATGGGACAATTTTGCTTCCATCGTCGTCGTCAATGGGGTATCTTGAACGCCACACAGGCGCACATGTTGCAGCGGACGAGTCCCGCCCTCATCCAAACGTCTTTCTCACCGTCCCATCAGTTCACTAACTAACACGCCTTTGATGCTAGTAGGTGGGTAAGCTCTCATTGCTTTGAAACTTATCTGTACGCGATCGTCCTGGTGACTTACCCACCCTATGTGCCAATCCAATCATAGCGCGATCAGACACCACCCATAGCCTCATGATGAGCCCGAGTGCTGCCGCATTATTTCTTCCTCACGTATTCCTCCCTCAGGTTGCTCGCTAACCCTCATCCACTGGGTGGACCACCCACGATAACCCCGATTAGACAGACATCACCTGCTTCAGCCAACGCCAAATCTCCTTCATATTCTCGCCATGGTCATCTCCAACAACCACATCATCGACGAACGCGTATCGCTTGCCAATTAACCGTCCCAATCCTAATCTAACGCTTGAGGGTATCCGAGCATCGCGGGAGAACGCAAACGAGCACGAGAGAATGGTTCCGTGTCTAGGGTGGATCGTGGATGTCTATACATAATATTATGGAATGGATTAGCGTAAAATTCAGTACATGCTGACAATGCAACCTAACCAATTGTCCTCACTGGAACGTTTTACCAACGACATATTCGAATTCGAGAGTTTGGCCATATGCCCAATCCCAGCTCTGGGCCAAACACATCAATGACAGAACTGCACATAAATAGTAGACTTGCCTGTAGCTCGGACATGCCGGCTTTAAAATACTCGTCCCTCAGGTACTGCGACGTCTCGTGAACGAAAAACGGCTATGAGAAACACCCATTAGTGCAGACACGCAACCGAAGCAAACTAGCTCACCTCGTCGATACCATACTCCACTTTGAATGAATTTACGACAGCATCAATAAACGCCTCATGTGTCGCCGATGCACTGGACGGCACGAGGTTCCGAACCTGAGATCACACCGAAGTAACACCTCTCGTATCCATTGTTTCCTACAGGATGATAAACAATAAACCAAACATACGGGTACTCGCAGTGAACCTACTTTGTCTGTGCGTAACAGATCACCCAAATTATCTAACCGTGTCGAAATAAGCATTGTTCCGTGATGATACGTACGATCGTTTCCAATCTTGTACGCCGAGCCCGAGATGTGGATATGCGTGACGAGACAACGCTAAGCATGGGGTTGCCCGAGCAGAGAAAGTCGGCCAGAGGATCCCACTCATCTTTTCCCCAGCGACACAAATGTCGTTGCATTCGTTCATATACGCATCCACACCGAGCGCGCGGACAGTGCGCACGACCACGTCCGCGGTGACCGTTCGGTCAAACGTTGTACGTGGGACGTGGATCGAGTAATTGGTATTCCCGAGGTCCTGCATGGGCAGGGTCAGCTACCCCGGTCTGTTCATGACAATGTCAGAAGCCGAGGCGTACATGGTATACGGCGCCTCCACCACTTCGTCGCCTGATCCATGGTATACCTCTTATCTCTGATGCGACGAGGTTGACCTCTTTCCAGGGATTCTGATTTCGTCCGCCGACAACGCAAAGTGGGTGTCTGTACAGAAACAAAAGTGGGGCGTTGGGTGGATAGAAACGGAAAAGCCTGGATGAAATCGGCTCCCCACATTGAAGCGGTCAGCAATAGTACGCACCAGTCTTGGAAGGTCAGATTAAAATAAGGATTCGCGCTGTTTGAGTCATAGATTGAACGGGTCGGATTCAAGGAGGTCGATGGAACAGTCGCATATGTGCGAGCGTGACAGCGAGGACGACGAAAGGGTACTACAGATAATCCAAGGAAACGTAGTATCGAGGAAAGGGATAGACGCGTGTACACGCCATGACAGGACGTGGAAAACATTCAACGCGTTCATCAGGAAAATGTCACCTGACTTTGCCTGACTTTGGCGGCCTGTGGTGTCTTAAATAGGCATCACATGTCTGTCCAAGACGCCACCAAAAAGTCTCGGAATTGGCCTTTCCAAAGTTACAAGTCTCCAAACGCTCCAAACGGCATGCCTCACATGCCAAATGCCCTCGCGTGACTCTAATGAGTTCAGGCGGAGATTTAACCATGCTCGGGTGCTAACTGTCACTTGTCACACCCCGCCCGCCCCGCCTTGCCCCGCCGTGCCCCACCGTTTTGCTGCGCCACCGTACCAATCCGCACCCCTTTTCTCTCGCGTTGGCTTAGGGCAAATCATGGACTTGGCTACTTTTTCAACCTTAGTTAGAGCCAATCCTTCAATACAATCGATCCCTTTCCACCATCTTCTCTTGTTCCTTGCGATCATCGCTGCCAGCAAGAATGATATCCTCCTCATCCAACCATCTGATGTCTCACCTTCAGCAACACCTGATGTTCTTCCACGTTCTATTCAGTTTTTTCTCTCATATGCATGTGACCTTCCCATAGATACCATCATTGACACTTGGTCAACGTTCAGGCATTTAGCATGGCACGATGAGTCAACTACGTCTCTCCTCAATGTGCCTGTCTCTGCTTTCCATCAATATGGTATCTCATCTGGCTTTAGCACGTCTGAACCCTTCACTGTGCCCATGGGTATACTGACACCTTTTCTCACAGCTGCACGAACCCTCTACCCACCTAGTCAATACTGTTCTATGACGTCCTGTCCTCGTACGCTCAAAGGGATGCGCATGATGCGCGCACAGCAACGGCAATGCGTTTTGTATACGCTTGCTAACGGTCCACTTGCTGTTTACTCGGTCCACTTGTCCTGTGAAGGTATGTGTGAATCATCGCGCCTGCCCATATAAGAATTTACGATTCAATAGCTTGCGAGACCAACTATCACCATAACTTCAAGGTATTCAAGGGCGAGCGTACCTACTACGGTGGCATACCTGATGTTGTCCAGATCAATGAGCACCAGTTTGTGGAGCGCCAAGTGATCGAGATGTGGTTGGCATTGATGGACCATTGGTGCGTATGGTCTTTTTTTTTGTCTCACATATTAACTCAATGTCCTGAAGGACTTCTGCAACAGCCTGCGCCAATATCTACAACACGTCGGTGGCCAAGTCCAGCGAGCCCCCACCTGGTTGGGCCTTTGGTTTTTCACTCTCGGCTGAACATGTTTGGTTCGCGTTTCTCCTCTTCTGCTTACTCGAGGATGCATCAGAGCGGCAAGAGTATCTGGTCGTCACACATGCTGGAGACCAGAAGGATCATTTCACCAAACTCGTTCAGACACGAAACCAGCGTATGCGCATTGACGGACAGCCCGAGCTGACCCATTTTTGCGACAAGTGCACACGTTGGTTTTATGGTCCTGATGGCAAAGGTGAGGCGATGTTTTGTTCAACTATGCTAGCTCGCTAATGTGTGCCTATAGCTGATCGCAAATGTTCAGTTGTGGTCACAGATGGTGTTTGTATTGGCCATCCATGCTGTGGTTCACACAACTGCCAGGTGCCTCTTAGGAATACCCGAGACCGTTTCTGTCCTGTCCACGCCAATTTGGAAGGAATTTGTGCAATTGTTAGTTGTCACGAGCCAGTAGTGTCTGGTCGCCTGACATGCACAAACTCACTACATCAACGTGTTGAGTCTCACCACTGCGACAGAGGCCAGTCTCGTTTTCAGCTCCGTGAACGCCTTCAACGTGCTCGTGATGCCCATCCAACCAGTCAGTCCATGAACACCCGCGCACTATCTCAGCTCACTGTGGTTGATAACGAGGAGGTGTTTGACATCGATCCGAGTGGTCATGTCACAGACACTAATCCACTTACATCTACCCTACCTGCCTCAGCGCACAAGAAAATACAGGCTAAGTTTACTCGTTCGCGAACACACAACGAGCAGCTTGCTGTTGCACCTTGTGGTATAATACTTGGCCGAGACACGATGTTTGGTGCTGAGGGTGTGGCCAGCGTTGCAGTAAGTGCTATTTCTTGCGATGTCACCAACAAGGCTAATTTTCTTTATCATTCAAGGAATTCCTAAAGCGTACCTTCCGGATTGAGGCAATCAAGCCCGACCACGTTTTTTTCGATAACAATTGCTCACTCGCTCAGCATGTCAAGTCGGACCCATACTTTGACAACATCGGCCTCAGTGTTGACGTCTTTCATTTCAAGTCCAAACACAAGGAATCGCATACATTTTGTCAAGAAAATTGCAACCCTGCAGCATTCCCTGAGCTAATCAGTCAAGATGGCCAGGGCTGGTTTTTTAATTCGTCGGTTGCTGAGCAGACAAACGTGTGGATTGGCGGCTATCATGCCATATGCCGGGAGATGGTGGTTCATAAGTATGATTTTTTTCTGGATCAGATGATCTTGCGCCGCAACCGTGTTATCAGGGCCAAGCTAGACGCACAGGGTGCTCGTCCTGGTAATTGGCCTGTGTAGTATTTGGGTTTGTTCACTCTGTGTTCTTGAATAGAATCCATTGTTGATCTTATTGTGTAATGTGTGAGTCAATGAGACAGAACTAATCTATGACAAAACGAGTCTATTGGCAGGAATGATGACGAATGAATGTGTTACAGATGCGATGAAACGAGTGCTCCTACAAGTCCCCCAATCGCCTCTCGCCCTTGATCTCCTGATGAAGAAACGCTGACCAGCGGCCACGCTCTGTGTGCCCATATCTGATATATCGTTCCCGCACCGATGAGCTCACGCTCATCCAATGGCGACGGTGGTCATAGAAGGTTGACCGGACAAACCTTACATGAAAGTGGTCTTGGAACACCTTCTGCACAGGGCGATGCTTGTTGGAGTTGAGGCGACATTTCTTGAATCCGGTGTCCATTTCGTCCGCATAGAAATCAAACGGCCAGATCCGGGGACCGCTTGATGTACCCCCAGAGGGTTCAAGGCTGGGTGTGGGGGAGGATCGCATCGCATGCTTCTCAGCAAGGTTGCGGCGTCGTGCATATAACAATGGCTTGACCTGTCCGAATAGCTGGGGTGCTTCAACAGACGGTGTGCGGTCTGGTAGCGGGGGAGGGGATGGAGAGGCCTCAGCAGACAATGTATAGCGGGGTTTAGTCGCTAACGGGGTTAGCTCAATGGACACGGTCCGTTTGCGACTGTGACGCTGGCTCCAAGTCAGCGGAGACGTTGTTGGAACTCCTTTACCCAGATCGTCGTAAGCCCACTGGAACCAGTCGCAGCCGTTCTCGCCCATATCGCACTACATTACTAGTATTAGAATAAGAATGGATCAAATATGACAACTTACCCAAGTGTACCACCGCCCAAGGTCATCATCTTGTACCGTCCAGCAGCGCCAGAATAGCTCTTGGGCACAGTAAGAACATCTGCGGGTGTACTGTGGCTTGTCTTGCAAAGAGAGAGTAGAAGGCGGTGGTGAGGATGGCGGCGAGGGCAAGTAATCAGACATCACAATGTTATGAGCAGAGAGATATAAAGAGAGCAGGCGGGGTTACTCACTTGCAACAGAGAGGCACTGGCCAGCTATATAGCGAATTTGTACTTCATGAGATCCTCTGGCGTAGTCCGGTGGAGTCCTCGCGTAGTCCGGTGGAGTCCTCGCGTAGTCCGGTGGAGTCCTCGCGTAGTCCGGTGGAATGCTTGTGTAGTCTGCCAGAGTCCTCACGTAGTCTGCTGGAGTCCTCACGTAGTCCGCCGGAGTCCTCACGTAGTCCACTGGAGTGTGATTGTAGTCCGCTGGAGTGTGATCGCAGTCCGCCAGACTATGGGCAGAGGCTGGCGTACTCTGCTGGAACCCTCGCGTACACCGCCGGATGGTGGGTAGGGGCCGGCGTATGCTGCCGGAGCACTGTCATAGTCACAATAGCGATGTGAAAACATATGATATATATGTTCAAATGACTAAGGTGCTAGAGCTAATTCTACTAGGACATCTATAGCCTACGTTTCGCCGCATTCAGTTCTGCATCCTTGACAGGGTGTGCTTGCAAAAATGTGCTATAGCACCCCGCATCGGAATAACCAGCAGCCACCGCATTGTCCCTTGCATCACGCGGCGCGTCAAACCATCGGGCTTTATGATA
Source organism: Pulveroboletus ravenelii (assembly GCA_038090235.1). NCBI lineage: Eukaryota > Fungi > Basidiomycota > Agaricomycetes > Boletales > Boletaceae > Pulveroboletus > Pulveroboletus ravenelii. The sequence goes on from JBBPMH010000559.1 coordinate 6,148, forward strand.
GTAGTAGGTAGAGGATTTCCAAGGCAAACCAAAGAAGCGCACAAACTGCGCTTCTACCGTAAGTTTGCCTATGGTCCTGAAGGTGAAGGCTGTATGAACGTCAACGGTATAAAAACTTGAGGGGAACTTTGCCTGGGTCGCGTCGACGTTGGGTATGAGGCATGCTCTGACTCTTGTTTGATCAGCCTCGGCATCGATGATGCTATCATCATCATGAAGAGAGATAATGTCATCTAATGCGCAATACTATTAGTAGACAATATCTCTGACACAATACACAAGCGTACACATACCAGAGAGTGTGGAACCATAACGTGGCTTTTGAGAGCGGAGAGGGGGCTGGTTAGACTGTGTGCGACGTTTCCGTGAGGAAGGTGCTAAAGAAAGATTGTCAAAGTCGTCGTCGGAGAGCTCCAACAGTGTATCCAGCGCATCCAATGCATGGGCTTTCATGTGCGTTTGAGCGTGCTTGACATAGGTACGCTCTTGAGAGAGTGAGACACGGGGATTTGCCTCGCAGGCTGATGCTGAGCCAAAATGGTGGTCAAATCGGGGGTAGGAGGTGACGTTGACGCCCTTGAAGAATAGCTTCTGTGAGGGTTTCGTCAGCTCGATGATGCTGTCAACCTTCATTTTGACCCAAGTGTCAAGAGAGAGATCAAAGAAATGGACCACGGGCGATACTACCTCGTCCCCTGGCTGAACCAGCTCAAGGTCAGCGAGGACCATATACGTAAGCTTGAAATAGGGATAAACAAATCCATCTTGGAAGTCGACAGTCACAGGATCTTCATCGTTCTATAAGCATGGTCAGTAAGAGTATGAATGTAGAAAAATGTCCTACCCTAGGGTAACTGAATGCAAGGACACGCTCACGCACCCGTCTCTTCTCTAGCAGGGATTCCTGGTCGCATTGACGCTTTTTTTCAGCCCTTTCATGGACGCTGGCAATGTGATCCATGAAAATCGGCCGAAGTTGGGAAATGTGACGCGAGTTGATGGATGGGTCCACCATTTGAAGGCGCGCATCAGGTAGAGAAGGATGCAAAGCGAGATCCATTTTCAAGAGCGAGGAGGAAGACGCTGAGGTGTGTGAGCCAATGGAAGAAGGAACAGAAGGGGAGGGACACAAAGCGGGATCCATGTTCGAGAGTGAGGAAGATACCGAGGAGTGTGAGCCAGTTGAAGAGGGAACAGAAGGGGAGGGACGTAAGGCGGGATCAATGTTCAAGAACAAGGAGGAAGATACCGAGTCATGTGAGCCGGTTGAAGAGGGAACAGAAGAGGAGGCTGGAGCGATGTCTGGTGTTGACGATAAAGTAATTGATGATAGGCCAGAGCCAGAAATAGTGTGGCCAATGGCCACACAACCTCCAGCCATACAGCAGTGCTTGCGGCACATATGTCGCTGGCATTTGCGTCCTATCCGTGTCACCACACACTTCAAGTGGTGGCAGCGTTCACCTGGCTGGACCTGCGCAACCACAGGAATGGATGGCGCTGAGGGAAGTTGAGCAGCTGTCAGGTAGAAATTCGTTAGTTTATGGCATTAGCAAGCCTACCTGATTAAACGTTACACACCTTGATCAACGATTGGCGATGTTATCGGCAAGGAGCGTGGTGAGTTACCTAAGCCATCGCCCCAGCGATACCAGCTACAACATTGACTGCACTGGTGATCTAACATTAGAAAATGGGTACACAAGATAGCTGGCTAAACGTACCGCATAATATGGCCGTCCAGCGTTTCGGACATTTGTGGCCACTACAAAACGCAGTAGCACATCGGCACCACATGGACAACGGCGGAAGGGAGAATAGGGAGGGGGAATAAACGGCATAATGCTGAGGGAGGTCATGAGGCCATAAAAATAGAGAATGTAAGGGATAAAACTGTATGAGAGCAAGACGCTGAGCAAGAGGTCAACAGCAGAACAGAGATTACGCACCTTTGAGAACAAGAAAGAGGGACATACATTGTAGACGCAAGAGTGGGGTTGATGTTGAAGAGAAGAGAGGGCGCAGGTGAGTAGGGCGGAGAACTCTTTTATAAGTCTGCAATCTGGATGGCGCATGGATGCCAGCTGCAACATAAAGGAATGCTAGTATGTTGCAAAGGACTGATGGAATGGGGCACGAGCCTCATGCTGAAGGGGCCGCTAGACAAGGTACTGAGAACTGACCACTGTGCTGGCAGCAGGACGACAAGCCAGATTAAGCAGAGAATTCATGGCCAACGACAGATGGGAGTTATGAAACTCACTATCAAGTCTGGAACGAGCTTCTGGGACAGGACTTTCTGACTTACAGAGCTCACCGTTTGTCTCACTGATGAGACAGATGATGACCAGAGATTATTGACTTCAATTGGAAACTTAAACAAGTACAGCCTGAGACGAGTGGTAGGCTAGAATTAATGGTATATCTGAAAATCATGACCTCTGGCCGAGGGGAGCCTGACAAACACCCCGTCAGCAGTCACCGACATGGAATATGAAGGGGCAAGGGGGTTGTGACAATTGTGTTCGGCCCCTTTGGCATTATTCAGTCTCCGTTCTAATGCACTGTCTGCCACATGTTTGCACGTGAGGTATGTGGCGATGCAGATTGGAGTGTTTGGAGAGTTGGAGGTTTGGAAAGGCCAATTCCGGGTCGTCCTTGACGCCACAGACCACCAAAGTAAGGCAAAGTCAGGTGACATTTTCCTGATGCTTCACACAACCTGGATCGCATTCAAGATATTACTTGACGAAATGAATCTTCGGATGTCAGTAGTTGCAGATGGTTTCGCAGCTAAAGATGGGCTATAGCGTAAGTGTCTTGATCTGGAATATGTCTCTACCCTCCTCCCCTGAGCCCATTAACGCATTTCATAACGCGGGGAAAGCGAAAAACTCGCGTAAAATTACATGCTTTGGCCTCTCGATCGCTAGGAAGGCGACCGGCACGAAACTCGAAGACACGCGCAGCTCCACACCGAGGTGTTCCAGGATGGTGTAACATGGACCCCAAGCGGATATGTGTAAGACATCTCATCCCTAACCAGAACGGAGCCGGAAGATGTAGTGGTACGAGCATCGTGGCGTCTCCCATCTCAGGACAATTCCACATTACGTTCGAGGTCAGGAACTATGACCACTCAACCACCGGATAGGACTGCCCCTGCCACCGCCATCTCCTCTCCGCGTTCGCATTCCAATGCCATGCATCTCCTCACCTTCCACTGCATACCCGCCCAAGCGGACAGTCAGTTCATGCTTGACTCAAGTTGTCAAGGCCATGGTGCCTGGACTAGTCGATGATTGACCGATATTCACACTTCCACCACTAACCCCGATCCTTCCCATGATGGTCGAAGAACCTGAAATTACTCTTCCTTGGAACTCCGTTCTGCTCATTATTCGCTCGTTATTGTTTCGTCAGTCGTTCGTGAATAATTGGTACAAATACGTGGCAAGAAGTCAGATGCATTAATTGTCATACGGCGGTGGTTGGTCTGGACTGGGTCCAGAATCGACCGTGGCCAGCGTGTATCCCAAGCCAGGCATGGGAGGGGAGCTTCCATCCGACGAGGGTGATAATGCAGGAGCCGCAGAAGTGCTCGGAGAACTTCGTGCCAATTCTCGAGCCTCCCTCTGTTCCCGCTCCATTTCATCGCGCGCCGCCTTTCCCTTGCGATCATCCAAAAACGCCAACTTTACCTGTCGAAACGAAAATGAAATGTAGCAATCGACGGATTCGAGAGCTGAATTAATATGAGAGCAAAGAGAAAACGTACGTTTTGAGCAACCTCTGCAGCTGCGGCTTTCTGCGCTTCCTTGTTCTGCCGTGACCGTTCTTCCTTTTGGGTCTCACGGTCAATGGCTTCCCTGAGCATCGCAGCACCGATGCGTAGGTCCGCCATCTTACTGGGGTTGAACACATAAAACGATTGAAAGTTGTCCACCTCAAAGGATGGCGAACACCCCTTGCGTCAACACAGCAGTTCCTCCACTGACTAGTGCCACCACTCACCTTTGGATGAAATCCAAGCTAGAAAAGGAGCATGGTCGAACAAGGGGGTAGTCCGGTTTTTTGGGGGTGGAGTAGACAATAGTGAATGGCATGCCACAAAACTAAAAGGGCGTCGCACGACGTGGAAACTCACTTCCAGAGCATACTCTAGTGCGCCTTTTGGTTGTATCAACCGGCGTTTGATGGTATCGTTTTCGCGCTTGAATGTGTGATATTTCGGGTTCTCTGGCTCGCGCAGAATGTTTTCTGCTATCGTGGACAGGGTCTATGGTTCTCCGACGTGGTTACACACAAGAAAGATCCCAAGATCAAATTGTGGGTCGCTTAAACTCACATTAAGAGAGTCCATCGCAGTCTCTTTCGAGTTGGGTCGAAAGATGCCAGGATCGATGAGTCGACGATACATCTGCCGTTTTTCGTGCTCCTGTAAGAGCTGGGCAGCCGAAGCATTCGACTCTGTGCTTGTATGGCGTCTTGCGGCCGCGTCTGCAAGTAACTGTGCCGTGGGAGGTGACCCGGTGGTCATGGTGGTTCGGGTCTGGTAGGATGGTGGACTCAGGGGCTACCTGAAATATTACTTGTCCCGTCTATGGCTACATTATTAAATAATCAAGAGGAAAATTCAATTAATCCGAGTCCACATCTTCCAACACCCCTTCACAATCGTAATCAACCTGTGCACCTTGCACACGGGACGACAGACCAGCTGCCCGAGTAGATTTGGGGTCATAAAGGGAAGTTTCGTCCTCGGACGAACTATCGCTGCTCCACGGCGGTTCATGCCTAATTGGGCTGGACTCTTTGCTTCTCACAACCCTGGAAGTCCTAAGTGGAGAGGAAAACGGCATCGTAAATGCGGAAACGGATTCCCGCCCTAGCCTATTGAAGAAAGTGGACTGCGTAGAACTGCCCGCACGTTGTGGAGTGGGAGACGGGCCTGCCGTGATGGGATCGGGAGATCCTCGTGACTCGAGTAGATCTGAAGCCCATTTGCGGCGAAGAGCAGGAGACCGGAGGGGGTCTGTAGTGCTTGTGTATCCAGCGTCACCAGGTGTTGATACGCCGGACCCCACAACATCGTTGGTAGTAGGACGTCCGCGCCGGAAATACCATGCTGTACCGTTGTCTGTGAAGGCCTTTTCCGCATCAGTATCCAACGCCAAAGGTGACTCAACGATTGCCGAAGCTCCCGGCTGTCGATCGCGTTTTAGGGGTTTCGGGGTACTGTCGTCGATGGTACCATCTGTGTCGGCGGGGGTCTGGTTAGATCGTACGTGTGTTGTGGCACGGCGGACAGCTTGTCGACCAAGCATTATCTGTTGCTCGATGCGATACCGATTCGCTATGATGTGCAGCTTCGAAGGCGATGTTAATTGCGCACCACTGCCTAAAAGTATGACCCACTTTTGGCCAAGTAACCATTTCGCCGACTCGGATCATCCTCTGAAGTTCAACTGGGTCCGGATCACTCAGTATGTGGAACCAGTCCTGTGAAGAATTAACCCAAAACAAATAGAAACTCTGAAGATACGCACCAGAAGTCGGGTCTTCGGCCATATGCTAACAAAAAAAATGAGATACGAAACGGAATCGCTGAACATGATCGATGCATACGTGACAGTGCCATCAAATCGCTGAAGGAAGACGCCAGACCAATCCTGGCCCAGCAACTGTGGAAGTAGTTCAAGGTCTCGGATGACCTGCAGGCCAAATCTGTCTCCGGATAATGGCATGATCGGAATAAGATATTTACCTTGAAATTCTTCGTAAGCTCCAATTTAAGCCATTGTTCAGCAGCGGATAACAGGAAATTGCCTCTCCAGCCTGGCACAACCGTTAATTGTAGTGAGCCCACGACAACCGTTAGGGACGTACCTTTCCCTTTCCTGTGAGCTACGGGTTTCCCAGCTGAGCCTCGGGATGCAAAGAAAAATAGATGGACATGCGGGTTAACTTGTGATACAACTGGATGGGTGACTACAAATAAAACGTCAATTACCCTAAGATACCTAAATAAGGAAAACCATACCATTGAAATAAAGATTGAGAGCTTGAATCGGTATATCCACCCTGCAAAGGAGTGTGAGCAGAGAAAGCCTACAGCGTCAAGCTGGGTGTGTCGCGAACCTTAAAGAACCGTCCTTGAACTTGCTTCCCCAATTCCACGGTACAAGACGACCATCCTTGAGTTTCTGCATTAGTACCACAGGATTCAGTATACCGGGTACCGCCGCTGAGGCCAGCAGTGCGCTCCAGATGACCGTATCCGGCGCAGTAACATAGTTGAGTAACTTGGTTGGCCTGTACATACGAGGTTAGATAGATTTTCGAGCAGTTGACGACAGAACGGACGAGTGACGATTAGCTGGGATGACAGATATATTCAGGATTCGTCCTGTCCTAAGATAAGCCTCACGGAAAGTCGTGGAGCCCCTTGTGAAGAACGCAGACTAGATCATTGTGTTAGCCAAGAATGAAAAAGTAACAATCGACCAACCAACCTTCCGAGCCCACATCACACTGTCGAACCTAGCACCTGTCTCCCAGAACCGCTTGAACCATACCTCAAAAGGTTCCTCGCTGGCCGTTATTTTGTGAGCCAACTCGGGGACCAAGAGGGCTTTCAACTCATCGTCCGTTCTGGTGCATACGAGCGCGGCGATAAGACCACCCGCAGAGGTCCCTGCAACCACGCGAGGCAGTAGACCAGCGTCCAGGAACGCTTTCACCACTCCTACGTGGTCTATATCTCAAACGGTCACCAACAGCATTCTCATAAACCGGTTCACGCACAATACCCAAACGACGCGCCACCGGATAGGCACAGTGCCGAGGTGCCAAGATTTGTATTTGCACTCTTGAAGAATCGCTTCTTTTCTTCATTTGATAATTCCGTGGACTCACGGATAAACTCGAGAGCGCTTTCCAGCTCCTCGTGATATGCTAACGAGGGAGAGAACTGTTACCCTATCAGCAAAGTCAAGTTGTAGAACAGTAACACACATTCGATCAAATCCTTGGTCCCTAGAAAGGTCTGAAAACAGGGTGAGACACGTATTCGTAATTTGGCAAGAAGTCAAGCAACCTCGCTGTACAGCCTTCAAAAAACGATTAACATGACATTGAGTCAGTCAAAACACACGATCTTTACCTCGGTGACTCTAAACCAGCAAAGTTACTCCGAATACACGTTTCGAGTACCCCAAGTACTCCACGAACATCGTTCCTCTCTCTCAAAATCTTGAGCGACCGATTGACCTGGTTGTGAAATATGAGACAACATTTCTCGACGAGGCCGACAACAATTATACCTTCTTGACCAACTTCCAATCATAGAACGGGTCTTCGTCAATCCGTTTCCACTCGTGAAAATCCAGGTACCTATCCAGGGTAAGAGCTGATTGTTTCCACTCCTGTAATACGCAGCCAGGGTGGTATCATGGAACCCTGGGAATCAGAGTTGGAAACCCAAGCACTTACTTCGTATGTTCTTGAAGCGCGGAGACGGCGACGGAGTTCCCCCTTCCGACCCCTCCCTGGTGGAGCGTGAGGTAGGAACGCGATGACCCATGGCAAACTCACAAGCAGACAGCCATTCCTTGGCGTTAACAACCTGTCTGATGAATATGTAAAGACTGAACTGCACAGCAATGACAACGAAAATGAATAGCTGTGACAAATCGAGTACGATAATGTGATTTCGCGAATGACAGGTTGACATCTAAACATACCAGGAGCGGCCACCTGACGAGGAGGTACAGCAAATCTTGCCTATGCTCCGGAGACCTTTCTCCCTTCCTCCTCCTTGACCGAGATTAATGGGAGGCGTGGTAGTCAGAGATGGAAAGAATACCTCTTGACTTTGAGATTTATAGGCGCAAAGTCAGAAAGCGCAGAAACCTTCTTTATTCGCGGGCTTTGAGGAATTGGAGTACCCGGATATGTGTTCGGCGACACCGTACCAAAGTGGTCGTGTTCATCCAGCTGTAGTGCTGCCTTGAATGCATCAATGTGGCTAATGAAATCAGCGAGGGACTGTGCGGAAACGGCAGCCAGCTCACGATTCGTCGACGTAGTCAAAATTGAAGACGTCCACCAGGTTCATCGTTCATCAATTCGTGTCGTGCAGAGACAAGGGTGATATGTTACATAATCAAATCTACGCGACACGGATCAAGATGCTTTATTTAGCCACTTTTTGACATTGGTCTGTCCCATCGCGTTCACAGCTTGCTTCACCGCTCCTCTCTCGACCAGACAATGGTAACGCACAAAATCGGGAGCAATGTTGGGCGATGGTGCGGCAACGCTCGTGAACACATGCGCGCCGACAAGCTCTTCAAAGCTCTGAAGTAGAAAGATCTTGTATGAGAAACAAATACAGTCGTTGCCGAGACATACTCTCATGAGAACCTCTCGGGTGCATCGAGCCATCCCAATACTTCCTCCTTCGATCTGAATGGGTGCCGCAGAAGACGCACGAAATTCCTCCCGGAATGCATCATAGAGCATCTCAAATGTGATCATGTCGTGACCAACTGAATTGGCGTGCATGGCAGCAACCAAAAGACAAATCGAGGGATAAGATAGCGCTTCATTTAGTACATACATTCAGCGCCCCAGGTCTGCAGGAAGCAAAGAAATCGCACCTTGCAAGTTGGAGAACCTTGGGCGAAGTCGCTGAGCAAGTACCGCCGCAGAGATGTGGGACGCCGATGGAAATGGGGACGTTATCCGCAAATTGGCGACGGTAGCAGTCTACATCACAATCACGACCCGCCGAGTGATACAAAGCTGACTGCTCACCAGCATTTGCTTGAGCATTCTGACATCCCGGGTCAATGCAAATGTATCTCTTATTGTGTCCACGACTTTTCTATCTTCAAGAAAAGTATGCACCGCAAATTTCCAAAGAGTACTCCATTCGCTAGAAGCATCAACGTCAACGTTCAGTAGTCGCCGGGAGATATTTATCCAGGAGAATAAATCGGATGGAGGCGCAGTTCGGATCATGCGGCCTGAAAACCGACTCTTTACACGCTTTTCTAAGAGGTTGATCGTGTCGATGCGAGTGGTAATGCCAACAACTGCCAGTCCATTGTTACCTTGCCCTACCTTGCAGCTTTGGACGGTATCCAAGAGACAATAGAGTAGGGACTGCCTGGCGTGTTGTGCAAAGAGATCGAAGGCATCGAGGATAACAACGGCTGGGCGGGACAGGGTGGGCAGTACGGATATCAAAGCGGGGAGGTGGGACGGCGGCGGGACGGATATCGTTGGATCTGGATCGAGAAATGGATTGGGTTCTTCCTCCGGACTATCGACGACTCCGTCTAGATCGCGCAGGAACGACTTGCCAGTTTGCTGAGACAGCTGTCGTGCAATTTCGCGTAGTGCCAAGCGGTCGTTGTGTTGTGTGTGGCCAGACAGCCGAAGTATTATCGATTCCTCCGGTAGATCCTTGATTGCTCGCTCGACAAGCTGTTAGACCATTGGCCATCAGACAAAATGTGCTAGTTATAAGAAAGACGTACAGATGTCTTCCCGCTTCCGCGTGGTCCAAGCAAAAGACAACTGTTGCCCTCTCCACGGGTCGCGGTGCCATGGAGTAAATCGAGTAGTTGAATATACGCAGTGCTGTTAGTAGATGAATGGTCGTGATCGCCAAGGTCCTCCGATGACAGAGACGACTGGAGCGCACTCAAAATAGCGCGTTTTTGTAGCCGAAGAAAGGGTACCAGGTGAGCGGGCAACACATCGGGGAGTTTGACGGGAGAGGGTAAGGACGTGAGATTAATACCCTTCCTCGGTGAAGATGGACGACTGGCATGCGTGCTGGGTGTAGCAAATACATCATTCGCCTGTTGCTGCAGTTTTGAGGAAGAGACGCGTGGGGTATGAGGGGGACGGGCTTGCGAAGGGGTCGATGGAAATCGAACGGCTTTCACTTGGACGAGCGGTGAAGCAGGTCCGGGACGCAGTTGCCTTGAAGGAGTAGAAGGCACTTTGTGAGGCGAGGCGATCCTCAGACCGGCCGCGATAGTTGGAGATGCACAGGCGGCACCATTCTTGAGCGCGATGACTTTAGGTGTCGTAATTTCCACACAATCCATCACGACCCGTGCCCCACCAGGCCGGGGACCGGGGGTTGATGGGGGAAGAGAAGGCTTGGCGGATGACAGGTTGAGTTCATCTGGTTCGTCGAGAGGCAGGTCTCTCGGTGTCGCATCGGCGGTGGGCTGTTGTCTTCTGCGCGTTACACGCCTTGGACTAGCGTTGTCCTGCGGGGCTTTACGTTTGGGGGGCATCGTCACCGTGGACGCGTCGTGCGCGTAATTCCCACGCTCTTGTCAACTACGATGGGTTTCACCGGGTATGTCAGACACAATCAGTCCATCCAATTTAGCTCACTCTGATACAGACTGGCGAGATGGCTGAACCCTCCAACGTCGGGGCTGGAGCTCATCACAGAAAACATCAAGCGAAACCACCATGTTCGTAGCCCTCCGCTGCCATCGACACCCCTTCCAACGCCCGTTTTGACTCCTGTCCCAGGGTCAGACCAGAGGACGCTGGACTCTCGGCGTTCGCTCATACAGATCAACGATTGGCTCCATACCAGGCGTCGCCGTCCACGCTGAGCGGTCTATGTGCACACTGACGATGAACGACCATGTCTTTGTGCTCTTGGAGGACCCCGCCGCGCCGTCCCGTGCAGACGTCTTGGCAATGGTTCAAGATGCCACCAGCCAGGGCAGTGATCCGCGCGTATCTACCCAAGTGACGCATCCGCCACATTATCGCACCACCTTCCTCACTCTCCGACCTCCAGGCGCATTGGAACAACTGCTCAGCCAACTCAAAGCACGTTGGATACCTGTCAGACAGACCAGTAGCGGTTCTTCGCAGCGCGGACAAACTCCATCTCAGCAGTTGACCGTCGAAGGATACGTCTTTGCGATCGGCAACGACTGGCTCGTTCGCGTGGGGAACGTCATTCTTGCAGGTGGTGCGGTGAAGGGTATGTTGTTGGAGGTCAGTAAAGCGTTATCCCAGTCCACTGCTGTCTCTTTATGTCGACACGTAGGCCGAATATCTCCCACTTCCGGTCCTTCGTTCGCAGGCGGCCGATGGTACATCCGAACTGTTGTCCAACCTCCTGTTGTCAGTGCTTCCGAACATACGGGATGCAAAGACAGTCGCTGTAGCGGTCAGTGATTCCCAGTGGGAGGAGGTGCTCTGGGACCGGGAAGAGGAGGAAAGGCTGAGCAGAGAAAAGGATACTGGAGAAGACCAAGAGGATATTTTTGTGGCAGGCGAGGAGGGTCTCCCGGCGCAACAAAGAGGCGACTGGATTGGTGTAGACCGAGACCGCAGATCTGCGTTCTTGATCATTGGTGCATTGCGGTCGGAGGGTATCTTGTGAACGCGTTTCAAGTGTTTTATATTCGTGTGACTCGGACGTGATGGCTATGGCGTAGTTATTTGATGCCTTGTCCGACCATGTCGTGGCAGGGCTGTCGTCTTGTGCGACAACACCCTATTCATCCCTGCGTCCGTTCTCTCTCGACCGCTCTTCACTTCTATCAAAACCGCCAGCTGGACATCTATGCTGCAAAGCAGGCGAATCGACTCACCCTCCGACAGCTCGTATACGGCTTCTCTTGCTGCTAGTCCGTGCCCACTCATCCATACCATCCCAGGTCTTCTTCGGGCGGCAGATGGACGAGGACCGGCTAATCAAGGTGCGGCTCATGTTCGTTGTCGGTGTCCTCGTGCAATGTCCAGTTTCTCAGAGTGCCAACTATGTCCGCACCGAAATACCAGTTCGGATAGCTCATCGGATTCGAGACCTCCAAGCTCTACCGTATGTGGTAGTCACACAGGAGGGGGTGGCCAGGGTGTACGACGTGAGTACAGCCCAGCATGTTTGCCGCTTTGTACAGTTCAACCCCCTTTCCAGCTCTATTGGTCCGCGTTCGAAAAGTACTGCACGCCCTTTGTTACGTCGTATGCCACTGACCTGTGCACAGGTTCAGAAGTTTCCCCCAAATCTCCAACTTGTCCGAGAACGAGACGTTTTGTGAATTCCTCGAAAACATTCTGGATGAGCAGTGCGTTCGGATATGCCAGAATCAGCGTCTAGTCTGAGTCAACGCCTAGTGCCCCCGTGATACCGAGCCTTTCACTTGGATTGTCTCTCGCGTCACCTCACCTCCTCCCTGACTCTCTCGATTCGTTTATGCACCGCATGTTGGTCTCGCGTATATCAAGGCGTGTGCTCGCTGAGCATCATCTTGCATTAACGAAGTCGCTAGGAAAGAACCAATTGGAGGCACAAGATCCGCATGTCGGCATCATCTATACTGCGCTGAACCTCGAAAACAGCATCGAGAAATGCGTGACACTCTTGCAAAAAAGACCATACAGCACTGAGAATGAGATGGAAGAGAGCAGGTGCGACAAAGGATGGCCGCAAGTCATCGTCGACGGGCATTTGGATACAAAGTTCCCATACATACGCGAACATCTGGAGTAAGCACAGTTCACTTTCGATTCGCCTGGTCGACAACTAACCCCTATAGAGATACATCCTATTTGAGCTACTGAAAAACGTGCGTTCTCACCGGTCTTCCGGGTAGTTGCCTCATGCGTCTCGTTGGTAGGCAATGCATGCCACCGGACTTGAGCATCGAGATACGACCGTCTTGCCCCCCATCCGTGCCACGATCGTGGCCGGGGAGAATGACATCAGTGTTCGCATATCAGACCAAGGTCAGGGCAATAAGTGTTTGTGGTGTGATTGCCTTATACTTTGCAGGAGGAGGGCTTTCTTCGGCATCCATCCAGTCACCTTCCGATCTGTTTTCTTTTTCGCATATTCGTAATGCGACGAGGATGAATGATGAACGTTTGGGAGCTCTGCGAAGTGCAAGCTCGAGGGGCGTAAAGGCGACAGTTGCCGAACAAGTCGGAGACGGGATAGAGCGTTCCCAGGATGGCAGGGACCCTGAGAGCGGTGCGGGAATTGGACCACATCAACGGATAGGTCTTGGGTTGCCGATGAGCAACATATTTGCAACGTCGGTGGGGTTTACTTGACCCATTAGGCGGGGACCTGATCTCGTGTCAAGGTACTTCGGAGGTTCTCTGGAATTGGTGTCGTTGGATGGATGGGGTAAGTGGCGTTGTCATTCCTGGCTCCACGGCAATTACTGAGGTGCCCCTAGGAACAGACGTATTTCTACGGCTGCCGAAACTGGTGAGCAGTTTTGGTACAACGGTGAGCTGGAACTAAGCATCGTGCATCGTGCAGGGCACGAATCTAGAGGGAATCGAAGTATAGCCATAGGCGTATGTGGGCCTTGCACGTCCACTCTTTAACGACAATCGGCGATTTGCGGACGCCCTGACGAGGACTGTGAATGAGAGTACTAGTGAGGGCGCTGCTCGAGTGCCATAGAGTTACCGATAGGACGAACGTAGCAAGGAACGAGCTTGTTTTATGTGCCAAGTGCCGCCAGCACAGCATGTCAATCCTGTTCGTTAAAGATAGATGAAAGCTGGCATGCCGCCACTTGCAGGCGCAGCGCTCCTTCTGAGCCCCGTCGTACATTCTCCAACAAGATGCTGGATCCCAGTCCATCAACACCAAGATCAAGCATGAGCGAGCCCTACATCCCACCCCCACCACCGTATGAACTTTCCATTCAGTACGATCAGAAGGTCGCCGAGGAGCTGCAGGTGGCGTACGAAGAACCCAGACGCTCTAGGATCCGTGTTGATGGAGCCCTCAGGCCGGTCAGCGCCGGTCTGCCAGCCCGGCGACCTCTTCCCTCTAGTCCCGCGGATATCCGTCCACTCGTCCCACGACAACAACAGGGCAAATCCAAACCTATCGTAGAAATCAAAGCATGTGCGGTGCAAAACGATCATGGAAGGGAGCCAGTCTCTCCATCTCCCCACTTCTCGGCGATAGGACCCTCCTACCTCCAAAATGTGCTTCATCCAACCACATCGGTCCACTCCTCTCCATCGCCCTCTCCTTCCCGGCCATCATCTGATACACCTCGTCGAAACTACTCCAGTCGACGGCCAGTTTCAGCAGATTTCCCAGTGGAATCGTATGCAGAGATGTCGCTCAGACGCCCCTCACTCCCCCAATCTACCCCATATTTACTGCCACAGAATATGGATTTTGGGACACACCTCTTGTTCGATTCGTCTCTAGCATACTCCGGCCCGCAAGCCGACACCCAATCCCCACTTTCAACGCAGAGAGGAGCGGCCGCTCTATATAGGTGGGTTTCTGGCTACGGAGGGTTGGCTTTTTCCTGAGAGTCTCATCTAGTTCTGCCGTATCATCGCACTTATCCGGATCGCCTCAATCTCAAGTGTAAGCATGCCTCTCTCGTTCTCCTCCTTTTGATCGGTTGCGAAAGAGGTGCTAGTGCCATGCGATCCACACAACGGAGTGCCGAGACATCAGTCTTAGACAAGACTGATGCAGCATCTGTACGACTCCCTCCTCTTACCCCCACCTATCTTTCATCCTCAATATTTCCTTTGTATACCTCAAGGCCAAGGTTGGGTAGCGGATGTGAGCAAAGATGGGCCATATCTGAATCTGACATCACAAAAGATATATACCGTAATTGATTGAACGCACGGCACCGACTTGCTTATTTCCGTCCATTTTGTATGCTCAGCATGTACACCGTTCCGCGATTATACCGTTTATGCAACCCAGCTAATTTACATAATCACACCATGACCGTCCTCCGTGCGGTTCTAGGACGAACACGTTCATGTTATCATGTCCTCAACCTGACCGCAGTTCAACCGCTGCACCACCTCCGGCCCCATCAATCACTATGCCAAATCCACACCAACCGTCCCCTACACGCCCCAGACGGCCCGACAACCCTCACGAACATGCTCGCCTCCGACGTCCCTCCTCCCGTCCAGGTCTTGTCTGTCGCACCCACAGGCATTAAACTCGTAGGCGGACTCGTATTGGCGGGTCCGGTGGTGTTTCTAGACGGAAAGATTTTCTTGTGGGACGTCCCCGGCGTAGGGAGGGGGAGCGGGGGAGCGGCCTCTTGGGACGAGTGGACGAGGGAGCATTGGGAGGTGTTTCGGATCGTCGTCCCGAAGCCCGGTAGGCCGTTTGCTGGTTCTGCGTGCGTGTTGTACCGTTCATTGACCGAGTTCTCGCAGAGATTCTGATTTTCGGGACTGGCGCGAGGACGGAGCTCGTACCAAGTAGCATTCGAGGGTATGTGAAGGAGTTGGGGATACAGATGGACACCATGGATACAGTGGGTGTTCGTTTGCTGTGGCTTGCTCTTCCCTGTGGTCTCGATTCTGACTGTCCGCTTTAGAAGAATGCATGCTCGACATATAATCTGTTGGCAGAGGAGGGTCGGCGCGTGGCTGCTGCGCTACTCCCCATCGAGCCCAACAGATGGACTAGAAAAGAAGGATGGTGATGTATGTATCACCCTTGTGACCATCCCTGACTATCACGGATGGACGGAACCCGATGCAAAAGTGTACATTATGATATACTGCTTGATTAATACACCTCCCCCCTGACATGATATCTGTTTTGTCCAAACATCGACACACTCGTTCTGATGGTGCTTTCCGCTTTCCCTTGCCGATTGCCACGGGCGATTCTGATGTTGGTGGGGCTCGACGGGGCTCCTCGTCCTCACCTAGAAGGGAGGGTTGAGAAACCTCGACAGGCAGAAGGTTACCTGCACTGGGTGAGCAAGTGTCATGGAAGGGTGAGAGGGAGGAAGCGAATACAATATTAATGTTTCCCAATCACTGAGTAGTCCTTTTATCAGCGTCGATGGATTCAAGGTCTCGTATGCGGACAAAGACGAGGCTGTGTTAGATTTCCCCTTGTCTTTCACTGCCTGGCACAACTCAAAGACCTCCACCGACTCCACGCAAGGCACCTCTGCGGCTTCTTCCTCTTCGTCCATCATATCGACATCCTCACCGGGCGCAGTCGGGATGTGCGGTACGCTCGATGAGGACGATAGAACAGCACATGTAAGTGCTGATAGCGCTTCCTCTTTCAGTTCTGTGACCGTCGTGAACTGATGG
>JBBPMH010000560.1:0-22261 GCA_038090235.1 Pulveroboletus ravenelii
ATGTACTGCCACATCTCAAATGCAGATATTACAACACTCCCCCTCAAGAGATGATGTGGTAGTTTAGTAGAAGAAACCTAAGTAATCAAAGAGGGAAAATACCTCCAATAGGTTCTATCAGAATAAGAGTATCCGGTATCAAAATCTGGGTATGTTTCAAGTCCGTGAGGTAGTCCGGTAGAGTCCATGTGGTCGCAGTATAGTCCACGCACGTGCCTTCCTAATCGGGTAATCGCGTCTCGCCTGTGGCTGGACTTGCCTGGGTGCGACATCTCATCTCCTCGGCTCGGTTTGCAGCATCATTTTGTATGTGCAGAGTATATAGCCTTGTATATATATATTGGAGCTTCCTATGTGTCCTGGGTTGAATCCATGGAGGGTCCAGATTGGTTTTGATGAGTCCGTCTGATTTACGATGGGTCCGTGTCGCTGCGCTGAGCGGTTACCATATATGGTAAGTCACGGCTTGCAGTGTCCGCTCCGGCTTCAGTGCACGCGGTCCGTCTTCAATCGGCCTCTACACCTTCGCGCTCGCGTTTCGCACTTCCGGATCACTCCCCCTGGCCTCTGTACACCATGTACAGTCTATTCCGACACTCTGATTGGTCCGATTCAACCTTTACGTGGACCGTCCAACCCAGTATGTATACCATGGAGCTGACTTCTCCAGGTGACATTCTTCAATTTTCCGCGTCGGCGCGGCGGGTTCGCGGGCTTGGTAGGACGTCGTGGGACCTTGGTGGTCGTTCCGGGTGGCTCAGGTGCGTCCGCCGTTGCGTGGTTTCGGGACTCGCGCTGACCTGACTCTTCTCCAGCTAGCAGGCTCATCTCGACTCGTTTCGAGTCACAGCGCGTCCCACTCGTTGTGCCATCGGTTCGGCATCCTTCCCAGCCCATCTGGACTCCATCACCACTGTTACCGCGCTTCCAATCGCGCTCGATGGGTCCTAGTTGGCCCAGTTCACCCTCCAGCCCCCCTAGGCCTTCCGCTCGACCAAGCGCGTCCGTTTCGGCGCCGTATCCACCTGGCTCGGCTTCAACGCCTTCCAATGGCCTCTGGTGGCCTCCAGGTATGTGCGCTTTTCCATTTGCATGCTGATCGTGACAGCTTGTGCGCTGCCTCTCCCTGGCCTCAGGGTGGTCTGCACCTCGATGTGGTGCGCTCGGGTGGTCGTCGGTGCCGCTCGTTTCACTGGTGGGGGCCTCTACCACACTGGTAGGACCGTCCGGTGCCGCCGCTGTGCCGCCGTTCGGGTCGCTTGGGTCGTCTCGAGCTTCTTCAGGTGAGTACTCCTCAACCTGGCGCTCAGACCCTTCACGCTGGCTTTCTGACCCAATCGACAGTTTCTTCGGCACGTTTCGAGGGTCCTCATTGCCGTTTGAGCGTCCTGGCATGTCCGCTTCGATTCCGGCAGGTGCGGCATCAAAACTCGTGACCTGTCTCCACTTCCCCTCGAGCTCCATGCTCAGGGATCCGTTCTCTCGTTCATTGGAGTCGTCGGGCGGTTTTGGCAGTATGGGAGGTCGTCCAGGTGAGTCGCTATTGATATGTGAGGTGCGCTGATTGTTTCCGTCGAGCTCCGTTGTTGGTCGCTTGCGCTCCGTCGCGCTTTCCTCTGCAACTTCGGTCGACTCGTTTCAACCTTCAACGCTCTTCTCGGCAGCGTGAATCGAGCCGTTTCGACTGTTCAAACTCTCTCCTTCCAGGTTTTCGGCTTTGGAACCATCACCTCCAACACTCTCTTCAGGTACGTCCGCCGTCTCGACTTTCTTCAGCTTCTTGGTCTTTCTGACATCTTGGCCGGTTAGCTGTGTCAGCGGTCGTTCTCACGGCGGATTTGGTGTGTCAGTCGGCACTGCTTGCACAGCGCTCATTGCGCTTATCATAGGGGTGTCGATGGTCTCGTCGACCTTCTTGGTAATTGCTTCCTTTTCCTCCTCCTCTGACTTTTCCGTAGCCTTTTCGTCCTCGTGCGCTGCATCGGCGGCTGTGCGCATTTTCTCATAGGGTAACTGAGGCTTTCCGAATCGAGTAGTCAGGTAGTCATAGCATTCAAATACTTTCTCAAGCGAAAGCATGCCTATGAGGATTGAGTCTGGAATAGTGGATGTGAAAATCCACTTCGTGAGGGCTTGGGACTGCCTGTCTGAGTGTGTGACTGGCCCGAAAAGATGTTCTCGTAGTCCATGCACATCTAGGGCTTCTATGGTGGCTGCGCACTATTCTGTCCAATTGTTGCCATCGCGGGAGAGTTCAATGGAGTAGTCGAAGAACTCCATTGCAAGTGAATTGACTTAGCTATTGAGCACGAGCGGGGCTCATAACCTTTTGAAATAGTAGCTGTGCTCTGTAGGAAGCTTAGTGTCTAATCACTAAGGTAAAACTACAGTATTCTAGCTGCGATGTAGCACTGCTTACATAAGCAGTAAATGTACTGCCACATCTCAAATGCAGATATTACAACAAATACGACCATCAAGACCTTTCAGGCTCTCCAACAAGATGAAGCCAGCAAGCATTGTGACCTAGGTGAGAATGATATGGCCCAAAGAATTCATGAGGGAAATCTCACAAAAATGTATGTCTCATTAAAATCTACATACTTTCAAGCTAATTTGCTTCAGATCTCTGGAATTAAAAGAGCTTACAAGGCAAACTTACCACAAGATCATTCAAATGATATCTAGTCTCGAGTCGCTCACCAAAGACACAACAAAAAAAGCCAAGTTCAAGGAAATCTGTACAAAGGTACATTGACAACTGCTTGTATATACTCACCCATCTTCACTTTCAGATGAACTCAATGATTCGAGCAACTCGGTCAAGTGATGCTACTCACCTCAAGAAGGAAATCCCTCAATATGCCACTCCCAACCCATTCAAGGCTGCACTCAACCCTCCAATCATTAGCACTAATGGAAGAGCTGAAATGGGATCGAATCACCCCATCCTTGCTCAGTGGCTTTGTCCTGCAGATGTACTTGAGAGGTTTGATAGGGATCCTGCACAGTGAGTCTTATTTTACCTTGTGCTATACTTTACATCCTCTGACAACTGTTAGAGCAATCAAGGACCTCGCATCAGGGGAGATTCCCATGGAAGCAGGGGATCTCCCTGCATTGTTTTGGAGTGGATCATTGCCAGGAGGTGATTACGATCCAGAAAATATGCTTCACAGTCTTTTCAAGAGCTATTTTCTTGTACAGGTAAGTTATTACTAATGATTTTAATGGTACTTCTAACCCAGACATGGTCACATTAGGTTGGCTGACACATCTTCCTGGGACTGTCCAGCACCCTCAGCAATGAGTCATGTGCTACTCGCTCATGCAATGCAGTGTTGCATGACATGACAGATGTTGAGCCAGAGCACATAGCATACATATGTGTACAGGTATGTGGTATTCCATCTCACTATGTGTGACTAACTGCCTTCAAGGCATGGTTCGGTATCTCGTCCAAGAGTCAGTAGAGCAAAGATGATGGCAATTTCAATTATCTTGATCTCTATCGAGGTATAGTTTCCTTTCTCAGGGATCCTCCCAACACCGTATGGAGGGACAACTTGTTAAAGTGGTGGAACAAGGGAGTTTTTATTTTTCTAATGATGTTTGACTGATTTCTAAGTACTTTTTAAAGGGAAAAGTTTGGCGACAAGAGAGGTCATGGGAACTGGAACAAGAACAAAGGGGACAACATTTCCTCAAAGCACAAGAGTACAATGGAGTGCATGTGGGAACAGATAAAAATACACCTTGCCGAAGATACTTCCTCGTCCCAGAATGCCCCTTGTTTTTTGGCCCTCCCGACGACATTCCTGCCTCCTCAACTTCCCAGACTTTGGCTGTTATCGCAGCCCCACTTACTGTCACTGCTACCGCTACTCTGCCCATCACTACTCCAGCTGCTGCTCCTGCTACTCCACTCATCACTATTCTGGCTGCCGCTCCTGCTACTCCGCTCATCACTACTCTGCTCATCACTACTCTGGCTGCCACTCCTGCTATACAGGCTAACCCAGTTCTCTCCACTCCCAACCCCAGTAGCCCCTTGACAGAGGAGAGAGAGGCTCTCACACCAGTCACTAACAAACAGCCAAAAAAGACCCAAGGAAAGGGTAAGGGCAGGGCTATTGAGCTGGACAACGATGCAAACAACACGACTAGAAAATCTAAGCATGCACACAAATAGAAAAGGTATGTGTAGTGCTGGAGATGGGGCAGTGGTCACACTAAGAGATTTATTATAGCTTTGTCTGGACCTCTCATACTCGTTTCATGCAACCCCACCTTACTCTGTCTGCATTGTTGGTTCTTCAGCTTCCCCTTTATTCTTGCACTCTCAGCTCTTGGCTTGTATTGTGTCAATGGGCAGTAGTCGTATAGCACTTACTGTTCATGCTTTTTTTCGAGTCTCAGCTCACAGTCTACACATACCACAATAGAATTATATTATGGTATTTTGTCTGTTTTGTGGCACATTGTAGATGCACAATATACTTGAGTGTTTTCTCACTCAACAAATGTATTGGCTGTCTGGTACTATCTGATCTCGAGCACTTGTATGGAAGCACAAACTTACATCTGATGGGGCAGTTGCTAGACAAGGTCATATATTAACCACCATCAGTCTAACAGAGAGGATACTCTCTCTAGTCAATATATTTGTTCGCCAGCATATATACAAGCATATATTGGTAGCACAACTTTTGTGATGCTACTTGTCTGGGTCTAGTATTCAGGTTGGCAATCAGACTGTGAGTCCCAAATTACCGCTGCTAGATTATCCATCAATACCTTGTTTTGTTGAATAGTTCCATCACCAACTGGGAATAGTAGCACTTTAGACAATCACATTAAAATTGGTTGTGCTATACCCTTGGAAGAAGCTTGTATGTAAGTCCATCCAAACCATGATAATGTAACAGTCTAGGAATGGTCCGGATCAGTCGCAGGTAGCACTATCAACAGGGTATGAAAAAGGAAAGTATTTGCTTTTTTTAAGGAAAAAAAAGCAAGCAAAAAAATAGACAATGAAAAGGACGTGTGAGCAAACGTTCATCATAACGTTCAGTACTACAGATCACCATAAACACAGCCAGACTGCTTGATCCTCGGATTGAGGTAGTTACCTGCATACCCATCATCGCCGAGCGAAGCGGCTCGCATTGCGTATCCTTTCACCGTAGTACCAGAAGAACAACGGCCTACAGTGCAGAGGGATCAGTCAAGCATATTACTCAAAAGAAAGCACAATGACTTACGCAGGACCACCGATAACGATGGCTGCCACAGCTAATATCGTGTCTCCTATTCCATATCCCAGCGCAGAGTACATCGAGGGAGCGAACAAAGGAAATCCGCAGCCAGCCAATGAACGCAGGAAAGATACAGCCGCCAGCGCTATACCGGGATAGCTAAGTAAGCAACTGTATCGCAATACGTTAGGCGAGAACTCACCAGATGCAGCGTGGAGGGTAAAAGCATCGACGACATATGTCTGAATGCACAGGAAATTCACGATGATACCCATACCAATTAACGCGATGCCCTATTTTCATTTCATGCGAAATTTGAGTTGAACCACTTACTTTCAGTGACTATGAACACTTACAATGTCCGGCGC
The DNA here is from genome assembly GCA_038090235.1 of Pulveroboletus ravenelii. Classification (NCBI taxonomy): domain Eukaryota; kingdom Fungi; phylum Basidiomycota; class Agaricomycetes; order Boletales; family Boletaceae; genus Pulveroboletus; species Pulveroboletus ravenelii. The sequence continues at coordinate 5,627 of JBBPMH010000560.1, forward strand.
TATCCAAGGCGCACGCGCCTCGGCGGTCCACCCCGCAATAAGCAATCCTATAGGAAGTAGGAGCGTACCGACAGCCATGGACGCTATCGTCAAACGTGTGAGCATGAACTAATCAGGAACGGGTAAGGGGCACGAACGTAGTCTATACTCGGGTTTGCCAGCATCTCCATTCTTATTTTTCAAGTACACGTAGACCTTATCCAGTGACCTCGCAGCCAACTGCGAGCCTCCTGACAGGCCAACTCCAAGAGCGATGTAGTGCAAACCAAGTATACCAACAGACTGGTGATAGACTGTCTGGAAGATCGACGGTATGGTCGTCAAGAACACTACAATAGGTTAGCGAGTACCAAATACCGCCTACCATTTAATACTCACGGTACATCAGCCCATACAGGTATGCCATATATAGACCAAGCAGCTGTACGATGGGTTCTTGTGCAAACAGTGCAAACGGTCGTATTAGAGATTTATTCATGATCGCTTGCCAGCTGAAATTCGTCAGATGGGAGAGCACGATTTCTCAAATTACCGACTCACGAACGATCCTCTCTCCCATGGAATATGGTTCGCACCACTCTGGCATTGGCTTTCTCCGCGTCGAGTGAGCTCCTGATTTTCTCTGCTTTCCTCTCCAAGAGCAGCGGGGCGAAGGCTAAACCAAACGTCATTAACAATGCATACCAGAACCACCAACTACCTGAACTAACTTTCCGTGAGATAGATAAAGCCGAACACCTGGATAACCCCAGCCACGATGCTTGTTGACCAAAACTAGACATCCAGTAGGCCATCTGACCGAAATATTCTGCAGGAACAAACATACCACCCATCTCCATGTCGAACGCTCTCCAATCCTACGCACAGCGTCAGGGAGCTGACACGATCAAGGATAAGCAAGGATTTACCAAGCTCCCGTGATGGGTCCCATCACAGGACCGAGTAACGGTGCTAGGGTATATAGAGCCATTGCTCTACCCCGTTCTTCTGGGCGCCAGCAGTCTCCGAGGACACCACCTCCAACCTGTAATCACAATATCAATCGCATAAAATGTCGCTCAAGCTGCATTACGCACCGCAAGAGGAGCACTACCCCCGAGTCCGGAAAGAAAGCGGAACGCAAGCAGCTGTGATTCATTCTGTGCAAATCCACATCCAAGATTCCATGCTAGATGACAGTCAGCACGCGGGATACACAATCAAGGCCATGGCCACACACCGAGATACCATAAATTTGCCAGTTGGAGCACTCGGGACCGTCCATAAATTTCGCTCATGGGACCGAATATCAGAGGACCGACGGCTATCCACTTTAGGTTAGACGACTCCAAAACATGAAATGAAACTTCATTCACCAAAGGCAAGCACAAAAATCGAGGTGAGGAATGCAACCATTACGCTGCTATGGATTCCGAATTGTGCGGCCACTTGACCAGCGGCAGGAGCCATCATGGAGGAGGATACGGGACTAATGAAGGTGAACGCCGAAATAACAGCGGTTACCGCCCATTTTTTTTTGAAGCTCCAACTTGAAAACACAGAAAAATGCGTGAGGCCTAATCCATCCAAAAGTATGTATCAAACTCACTTCTTCGGATTTTGGGGGTCGTCCGGACCATCCCAGTCGACCACGAGCACACCGGCATCATCCTGTCTATTCGCACCAGTGGACTCGAGAACATCTTCCGGTGGAGGACCTTGCAGTTTGGTGGTTGAGGAGGCCCCTTCGGGTTGTTCCGAAGCGGCCGCAGGATACGGGAGGTCCTGTGTAGTCATGGAATGGTGTCTGAGGAAAAGAAAGAGCAGCTTCTGCTCTCATCGCTCCATATAAGTAGTGGGATGCTGTGATGCGCGGCACTTGACGAATGTGACCGCTCAATGTTGCAATTTCGGCAGGTTTAATCATAACCAACGGCTTCGATCAGACGACATGAACCGAATTTACGTCTTGATGAGAGTGCTAGCCAACTTTTGTGCCGTAAACCGTGCAATATGCACACCGCGCCGTCGAATTTGCTTACGAGAATCTGGATTCTTCCGATATGAGCTCTTAATAGGCCGCTGGAAGAATGCGACGCATCCCTGCTGACCGGCACGGCGCTCTGTCAAGGAAGATCCTATCAGCAGATCCTCTCAGGAGCCTTCGGATAGTGGCTACGCACATGAGGACAATGTTCATGCCCGTTGCCCGGTGTTTTTTTTTTTTGGCTTCTCGGAAGCACAAGAGCCGAAGGGTGGCGAAAGTGGAACAAAAAGTGACGAAGGTTAAATGAAGCACAAGGTGACAAGAGTGTCGTAGGGTAACGACACCCTAAATGGACAAAAACGGATGTAAAAAAAAAACAAAGGCGATAGAGGTAAATGCTAAATCAGGCATGTTAGTGTCCAATTTCTTTCCCAACACTCTGAACTTTTGTCCTACACCTTTCAAAGAGAGGCATATAACTGGGGCATAGCTGCCTCGCCAGTTCGTCCCCGAGCATTGTCATCACGCTTAGCTCAGCACCTTCACCCCGGGCGCCGAGAGAGTAATTAGTCTTTGCTAATCTAACCTTTTCACCTGTCAATCACCATGTACACATGCACCCCTGCGAGTCCAGGCAGCGCCCAAATTCGGAACGAAATCCAGATCATCCATCGATGTCAGCTGACAGACTGCCAGTGATAAGAGCACCGCGTCTCGATAGAACTAGCTGTATACTCGGAAAATGTATATGCGTATCCAACCATAGTGATGTAATGCCCTCCACTTTGCTTAGCGTGTGCAGTGGATCCCGCATCACCATTCACCACTGTATGGAGCACAAAGACCAGCGGTAGAATACATGGCACACCACACCCGCACATAATGTCATCATTTGTCTAAGGTGGAGAGCATTGTGTATGGGCATGTGCTCAATTGAGATGACTATGTTTCAACAAATGATACATTCAAATAGACTCTGATTATATAATCAATTGTTACAGCTGGTTTCCCAACCACCAAGTATTTAGTATTATTAAAGATAACAATCCCAGAGTGAATACAGGAACTTGCTAACAGGAGCAAAAAGCAAAAACATGGCCAACGTGGGGATCGAACCCAAGACCTTCGCGTACCAGCCCCAGATGCCACGCGGTGACAAGTGACAGTCTGCGACCAAGTATTAGCACGACGCTCTAACCAACTGAGCTAGTCGGCCGTTGATAATCAGCCGCATTGCGAGCCCATGGGGCCACAGCAGGGGAAAGACCCCATTTGCCTTCCCTGAACAGTGATCACCCTCATTATTACAGAGACAGTGACCTTCCTCGCATTCCACGCGGCGCATCTGGCTATATGTCCTGGTTTGTCCCATAATCAACCACACAGGTATAAACCGTCAACGCCAAGGAGCATGTAAGACCGTATCACATGAGATCCACGGGTGCTCAAGCGGCATAAGCCCCCGGTCACTCGACGTGCGGAGAGGGCCCGACCGAATCACCCACTACCTCCTGATGCTCCGAAATGTTTGTACGACGCCAAAAGCTGCCAGTGTCTTCCCGTACGCTATCTATCCGTCAATGGTAGATCGCACTGGGCGCTACGTCCGATGGGCTGCTAGCTCCGGTGGTCGTGACCGTGCGAAATGATGGGATGGGTTCATCCCACCTCCGATGTGCCCACTTGTGGCTACGACCCATGATGTGGCGATCGGACCAACTCAGGTTAGTTAAATGCCACTATCATTATCTATCTCATCTTGACAAACGGTTTGACACCACATGATAGGCCGTCTTGGTCATTGATGGATCTTCGTCATTCACATTGTATAACAGTGCAAGCCTGCCAGATTATGTGGCACACACCCGCTTCCTCGTCACTACCCGCGCTGGTAATTACGGGTTATTGAATTCAGGTCTTCACCTCCACCACCGGTAAAAGAAGTGATTCCATCCTTTTACACTAATGAAGCCGAAGATCTTGCGGGTGTATTTGACATCCGATCACAGGTCTCTTCTGACTTGACTTTTGAGGCTAGCCGAGTGAGTTCTGCCATGACCGGTCAATGCCCGCAGGGGGTGGAAGGTTTTGTAAAATGGATCTCCCCTGCCTCGAGGTGGCCACATTTAGGATACCGTCTAACGACCTTCGTGCACACACTAAAGCCGACTGGTCTCGCAGAATAAATGCCGTTCCCTGAACAAAGAAACGACCCTGGATCCCAACGTATACCCGATTCGCGTGGACGCCAGGCATTTCCCAACAGCTCATACAGTTCCATGTAGTCAAAGCATATCACAAGATAAAGAGGGAAACATTGATAATAAGTACGCTATCGTGGGCATCTCCTGTGTCTGACCAAAGCCAAATTTGCAGAAGTGCTTATCAAGCAAGATGAGCGAATCCAACACGGGTATTGCCGACATCGAATGACGTGTAGACATTTTGGAGGAACACGTCTCCGACAATCCAGAATGCTGTTTTAAAAAAGAACATAATGAGCATAACGCCAACGCCCGGCACCGCGAGCGCGCGAAGGGAAATGAGGTATTACGAATGTAAGGTACTCACAAGCACCAGTGTCCTGGCCAACGATACCGCTAATACAATCGTTCGAACCAGCAGTGACCGGTCCATAGTTGAGAGTATCCGCGGAGATGGGAAACGATGTACCTCCGAAGGTGAAGCTGATGTTCGAAGGAAAGCGATCGCATGGGACTGCGGGGTATTAATGAAGTAGCGGAAATGAAGCGACTGAAGGCAAGCATACAGGTGTAGTACCCTTCGCCTAGCGTGTCCGTTGCGCTGGCACCACCAAGCGCATCGTACAGATTTTCGACTGACGAAGGATCGCCAATAACGAGCGTAGTGCCAGTGTCAATGATGGAGTCAACGTTTGTCAGCACTGGCCGCCCTTCAACGTCGACGCTATCCATGTTGACTTCCCAGTAACCCTGAACAATCAGTGTCAGTAACGGTTAAACAACATGCCTAATCCGTAGCTCACAACTTGCGTTACAGGGGTGTAACTGAAGTCGCCCGTGTACAACGCCGAGTTCACACCACCCAGGTACAACTCTGCTCCAGAGGCTGCGAGTTTAAACGAAAACACGGGTTCACCCACCTGGCCCTGGGAGATTAAACTCTCAAAGACGGAGCTAGTATTGTAAACAGAGATGGGCTGGAAGCCCATGCCCATCAAACCGTCCGGTGGGAATCCAACTGCGGCAAAGCTAGAGGAGTATTCTGAGGCAACGCCGAGGGTTTGGTTTACTACCTGCCCAGCCGTCAGATATCATCACGTCGAGAAAAAACCCAAGCGAACCATGAATCCGGAGATGGTGACTGTCTCCGAGAACTGTTCTCCAGAAACAGTTCCATCTTCGTACAAAAGCGTGAAAACCTGACTCAAGTCTTGAGAAGTTGAAGAGACGTTGGGATCGAAGATGGCATGACCGGTACAGGTTGAAGTACAGTCGGGTCCTGGTAAGAAGAGATCACTGAAAGCCAGTTAGCAAGTCCACCCGTGCTGGACTACGGAAACGTGCCTCGACCCCGTGTCGAAATCCACTGCTAAAAGGTGGGTCGTATGTTCGCTGACAGTCCAGGAACACTCACCAGTGAAGGTGCTGGGAGGAGTGCCAACAGAAATCGAGCCGAACCATAGCTGACTACCGTCGTCGGTAAGGGCATCCGCGCCAGTCGCGCGTCGCTGGGTTCCCTTGTTCAAGGCAGCGGGATGTGACGTTCCTGTGTTTCTCTGGAAGTTGTTTAAACCACGAAGGACCTTGCTACATGTAGATGTTGGAATCGGCTTGAAGCCAAAGGAAGAATACGACGTACGCCTTAGCTGATGCAACATGAGAGTTGAATGCTTCAAAGCCAATGTTCCTGTCGGCGTTCCCTAGTCCCGAGCGTTTAGTGATGGGAACGGCTACACCGGTACATCGCACCACAGGCGGCGGCGGCACTGCTGCAGTTAAGACAGCCAGCGCAACGACGGGAATCGCACAAAGGATTCGCATACTGGACAGGTCTATACGATGCAAGAAAGGATGAGTGAGTCGAACCAACCCACCTTTTTAAGGGGTTGGGTCGTCGGGCTCGATTGGAATCCGGAGACCTTGATGATTCATTTACGCCCGCTTGGCGCGCTGCGTTCCAAGGAGAAAGCCTCGAGTCTGATGGTATACCGCATACGCCTCCTGTTTCGAAAGACCGTTCGTCCCGTTCATTTCGGTTCTTCTGCGGACGCGACAACTTGGTGCTCCAAGCGCGCAATAAGCAGCATTAACTCTATTGAGACGGAAGGCATTCCGTCGATCAGTAAATCAACTCATCCCTGAACGACTTGGCCGGCGAAGTCAATGTAGTGGCAGCTGTACAGCATAGGTAGCAGCGACCTTGATACGGGTATTTGATAACATAAACATCTCAAGGATGGACGCACCACACGGCCAAGTTTACTCGCCGATGGAACAGAAAACGAACCCTCACAGGGTACACCCGCCCAATAATCCGTGAAATTACCAGGTATAATTTATGATAAACAAAGGGAAAAAGTCTATTTCATCGTCACCACCAACGTATCTCTGACCAGAGCGGTGGGGTGAACACGATAAACGCAGTCCAGAACTAAATTCAATTCCATGTCAGCCAAACGCAAGTGACCAATGATTAAAATGCTGGACAACGGACCACTTTCACACTCTTGACCAAGAGCAATGGGTATTCCCACACAGGCGGGACTGCAAGCACTTGGCTCTTCGGATCACTAACGGGCCTTGGGTGAGTAAAGATAATCCATATCGAATAGAATGCCACTTTGTAGAAGTGATAGAATAGTAGCGGTGGAGAAGGTACGATGCTACGAGTGATGATTTGAATGGAGTCGGTTTCCAGATGGAAGCTAAATAGCTTACCCAGAGAGGAGGGATACGGGACCACGGACACACTCGCCACCGCATTCAAAATATTTGAAGCAGCCGTTTTGAAGCACCGCAAGGCATTCGTCTATGGTACAGTGGAGCTCAATGTTTCGCAAAGCACCATACATGTACATACCATGTGCGCCAAAGAGAGCGTACAGCGCGACACTCAGAATATTTATCGTTGACGCCAACGATTTACGAGCCCAGTGCCAGCGAGCAAGAACGTCGGAGATCTGATCCCAATCGTTGTAACTGTCAACCTTGCCAAGCATCTGGGCCAATAGAACAACGTCATTTAGAGCGACTGTCATTCCGCCGCCAGTTAGGGGGTGTCGCATGTTCCAGGAATCGCCAAGGAGAAAAATGCCTTCTTTAGTGCATTTCCCACCTTGTTTTACAGCAGGGAGGAATGAGTTTGGCATGCGGCGTAGGCGATCTCTGTCTAGTGCTTCACGGATGGCCGCATGTAGGGATGTAGGAAGCTGAGGAACAATATTTGCAAGGATATGTCCCTAAACACATGTCAGCGGGGAACATTCGGGGGAAAAGTATTCTTGCCTTGAGGTCTGACGGAAGTGGGTGTTTTACATCTACCAGCATGCGGGTTTCATGTTCTGATATCTGGTACATGAGGACTGGTCCGTGTCCTTTGAGGAGAGCAACAGTCCCGTGTTGAGGTATTGGTAATTGTGCATTCCTGAGGATAGCACCGACGAAGAAGCTTCGTGTTGATGGCTGACAAGCAGACTTGCCCACAACTGCATTTCTAAAATTCGAGAAGCACCCATCCGCGACGATGACCAAATCCGCAAAGAATGACTCCCTTTCGTCCTCAGAGCCATCTCCGCCATGAAATGAACGCGTAGCACGGACGCCCAGCACCCGTTTGGTGTGTTCGCATTCTATGAGCTCGTTCACCGTAGCTTCGATCACGTCCACGTCCGGCGCACGCCTAGCGTACTCTCTTAGGCGCATGATGAACTTGCCATGATGAAAACTGCGACCTTGTCGTCCATCCGGATAAGGAATGTGAACGAGACGACCTGAGTGTATGATGCAATAACCGTGCTCCGGAATAGAATCGATCCCCTCCAGGGAGTCTTCCATGCCAAGTTTCTGCAACGCGGAGACACCAGCAGGCTGCAGCAGCTCGCCAACTATACGGTCCGGTTCAGAAAGGGAGCGTTCCAGTAGTGCGACGCGTATGGGAGAACCGCGTAACTTTGAAGTTACAGTGGAAAGGGCATAAGCAAGTGCTGAGCCTGCGACACCAGCACCGACGATGAGAATGTCGTAGTTATTCGCAGACATTTTTTCTTGATGTTCGTTCCGAGGGGTGGGCCGTTGAGGGTCAAAGCGGACAAGTGAGCCAAATCTGACTGTGATTAATATTCTCCAAGGCCAGAGTTTGCTGACTCATCAAACGAAAGTGGGCTCATCAGTCGGCCAATTACATGCAGACTTTCTACAAACTCGCTGGCACCAGACCCAATGTCGCAACAAGTCTCGAACCATCCTGTGCTCTCACGAGCTTCGGAAGAGTCTGGAGATTTTCGGTCAAATAGTCTCGAACCATCTGTATTTGGTGTGCTCTTACAAGCTTCGGAATATTCCGATCGCCAAAACATTTGGAGAGTCTCGAACCATCCAGTACTACACAGCCAGAAGAATTCGGCCGTGTATGGCAAGAAAAAAACCACGGTACAGAGCGCTGAAAAAACTGTGGGAGTCTACTCCTCGACAGGATCCAATCTCCGCTTAAAAGATTGATCCGAGACCGATGAAGTATGTTCCGATATCCAGGTTAATGCATGGACTCCGAGATCTAACGATCCGAATCAAACCGAGGACGTGTGTATATATTCCGACAGCAAGTGTGAGCCTCAGTGAGATATATATTTGGTGTGCTCTTACGGGCTTCGGAATGTTCCGATCACCAAATACGATACGCCGTGATCTGAACCGCTCAAGCCAAACTTACCCGAGTGCGCAGGCGATTGAGCTGGCTCAAAGCACACAATATGACAGCCCCACTACTCACATTTCACAAGGAAATCCTGGAAAACATACATGATCCATCCACGAGTGACCTTCTCATCCTTGCCCGCGGTCTCGGGCTACGGAGAATAGTATGTACGCTCATGAAGATTTACGACTCTCCGCAGAACTTGGTCCTTCTTGTGAACGCCATGCCTGAAGAAGAGGTTGCCATTGGCGAGGAGCTTGGTATTATGGGTTGTCGAAAGCCCGGTTTGCGCATCGTCGGTTATGAAATGGGTAAACGAGATAGGTGTGTCCCCGTTCCACCAACCCTCCGAGAGTGTAGGGTGTTCACATGCGCCAAGACAGGATCTATACAAGAAGGGCGGCCTTATTTCGGTGACGTCTCGGATATTGGTCGTTGATATGTTGCAGTCGGACATACCTACTGAAATCATTACTGGTATCATGGTTCTGCACGCTGAAAGGTAGGTTTCCATTCGTGCCAAGCGGTGTAGCTGTGAATGTTCTTTTTCAGAGTAACGGCACTTGTATTAGAAGCCTTCATCGTTCGACTGTATCGCGAAAAGAATACCTCTGGTTTTCTAAAGGCATTCTCCGATCAGCCCGAATTCATCACTAGCGGAATGTCACCCTTGAAGAATATCATGAAAGAACTTCAGTTGCGCACGGTTCACATTTACCCCCGGTCAGTTACGCAACGAGAAGAATGTCCCGTTCTTATTCCGAGTGGTTAGCTTCCACCAGTCAATTAAAAATACACTCGAGAATCGCAAAGCCGATGTCGTAGAGTTGTATCAGAACTTGACGGAAAACATGTCGGCCATTCACCATGCCATTGTACAGTGTATGACCATAACACTCTCTGAGCTAAAGCGCTCGAACACCTCGGTAGGATTATTTGTTGTATTACACTGCCATACCACTGACCCCATACCATAGCTCGACCTCGACGATCTTACTGTAGAAAGCGCTTACTTCAAGTCGTTTGATGCAGTAGTGCGGAGACAACTTGATCCCGTGTGGCACAAAGTAGGACCAAGGACGAAGCAGTTGGTTGGCGATCTCGCAACCCTAAGACGTCTTTTAACGTGCGTCATTCAGCGTAATAAACCAATTCATTGTTGATCTTGTCTCAACACAGCTACCTGTTATCTTACGATGCTCTTGGGTTCCATGCATACCTTGAGACACTGGTAGCCTCAAATACAACTACTGCAACAGGCACTACACGACACAATCAATCTCCATGGATGCTTACAGATGCCGCTAACATTATCTTTCGAAGCGCAAAGCGACGATGTTACACCCTTTCAAAAACGAACGCTGATCGTCCGTCGGCGGTGACCGACACCGTGGACGACGAAGATGCATGGGACGCATTGGACGACATACAAGGACGTGGAGACCGATCGTCAACTAAACCCTGGATGCCTGATGGCATGGATCCCGTTCTTGAGGAACTCCCAAAATGGGATCTACTCGCAGACGTGCTACACGAGATCGAGGAAGACATCATGAGGCAAGAGTCACTTTCATCATGTAAGCTCTTCTCCTTGACACTGAAATGATGACACGAAACCTTATAGATGGTCGCGGCTCGAATACTGTCTTGGTTATGACATCCTCCCCTCGATCTTCTGCTCTGGTCAGTGAGTTCCTATCCAAGATGAATGTGGACGCACCAAAAGGTCAACGAGGGAGGAAAATGATGGAGTCAAAGTTGCGCCGTTACCTGTACTGGAAAGGTAGACTCGCGAGCCAGAAGAACCGCAAGAGCGAGACTCCCGTGCGGTCTCAGAAACCTACACCTCAAGCGTCTGGTAGTGCTGCAGGGGTAAGTGAGGCGTTGCAGAAGAAGGACAAAGAGAGGGCAGCGAGGAGTGCGAATCGACGAAGAATTCGCGGTGGAGCTACACCGTCCGCCGTGCCGAATAAGCACAAGGAGGGCACCAGAGCCGAGGAGGCGATCGTATTAGACGACGATGAAGAAATTGCAACCTTGTAAGATTTTTCTTTTGTTTTATCACAAATGTTTGTATCTCAGTATTCGGCATGTATGCCCATCTAGCCTCGCATCACAAGGCGCATCCACGAATGACCTTATAGCTCCCGAAGTGGACGTAGAACTACTGGAAGGGATACTTGCCAGTCAACTCGATGCCGACTTCGACATACAGTACGGCATACTTCCGCTTCAGCAGACTGTGGTCGTTCGTGCCTATTCTGATGACACGGATGACCAGGTGTTGACTGAAATACAACCCAAATTCATTGTCGTGTTCGAACCAAGTCTCGAGTTTGTGCGTCGTATTGAAGTTTATCGCAATTCAAACCCAGGCTTGGGTGTGAGAGTCTACTTTATGGTGTATCAGCTGAGCTGCGAGGAGCACAAGTATCTGGCAGGACTCAGGCGCGAAAAAGAGTCCTTTGAACGTCTCATCAAAGAGCGCGGCGTGCGTGTATTCGCTCGTATATAACACACCTCACTCACTCCTGCGTAGTCGATGCTACTTCCAATTCACGAGGACAAAACACTCGGGACTAAAACAGGAGAACGGATCATCAAGTCGATCAGTTCGCGTTTAGCGGGTGGACGAAAGGAGCTGAGTACACAAGCTTCCCAGGTTTGTCGACACTGTTCTCGATACAATTGCCTAGAAGTTGACGGACGCTTGAGGTTATCGTCGACATGCGTGAGTTCCGGTCGACCCTTCCATCGTTGCTCCACGCTTCGGATCTCTTGGTCATTCCTGCCACGCTGACTGTGGGCGATTATGTGCTGACCCCGGATATCTGCGTCGAACGGAAGAGCATACCGGACTTGGTCTCGAGTTTGAACAGTGGACGGCTGTAAGTTTCTGTCCTGATTCATCCGCAGCTCTGCATCTCCATTTACTCAACCGCCACGCAAGATACACACAATGTGAACTCATGTCGGTGCACTACAAACAACCCGTTCTGCTCATCGAGTTTGAGGAAAACAAGGCATTTTCGCTCGAGGTTTGTCCTTTCCATCCACGCCTACCTGCCTACCTGCACGAGCCAACCATCACATGCAGGCAGTCTCGGAGATGGCTAAGACATATGCCAAATACCCTCCCAAGAACCCTCCCAAGAAGGCTGGTCCCCCCGGCGGGTCAGACCGAGCACCTCCCTCGATCCAGTCTAAACTTGTCCTGCTCACGCTCCACTTTCCTCGTGTACGCATCATCTGGTCGTCCTCTCCTTACGCGACGACGGACATCTTCAACGATCTCAAGGCGAACAATCCTGAGCCTGACCCTTCTCGGGCCATCGCCATCGGAGCTGAAGAGGACCCGGAGATGGGCGCAGGGGTGAACGCGGCCGCGGAAGAACTCTTGCGGTGCATACCGGGCGTGACGGCCAAAAATGTCAAGTATGTGATGAGCAAGGTAGGGAGCGTGCGTGAGCTATGTGAGTTGGGGAGGGAGGATGTGCAGGGGATACTGGGTGTTGAACCTGGGAATGTATGCTGGGATTTCATGCACCGAGGGGATCGGACCAGGAAAGCTGGGCGAGGATCATGATGGAACTTGTCCTGGCCGAGGTTAGTTTCGGAGTTCTAGTTTCGGTTCTGACAGAGCTTTGTGTGACTTTCTTTTCCCAGACATGACTTCGTGGCGTATCTAGGGAGGACTGCTTGGGTCGACGACATATCATACTGCATTGTTTGTCACTTAAAAGAGTTATTGTCACCACTCGGCTTGCCATGATCCATACACTCGACCTAGATGGAGTTTATCGTTCCCATCATGATTAGTTCCCTGTCAATGGGTCAGCTAGAATTCACGTTGCGTTCTAATCGCTGTATCTCATTCACACTTTGCTCGGCTTTTCACCTGATTTGGCAATCCATCGGGAGCCTAGCATGAGATGAACCCGGAGAACAGACGATCGATCCTCTCCGCAACGCGCCCTCCTGCCTCGCACTGAATGTTGAACCGACAAGCATAGCGGACGCAGGTGCTCGCGCCTCGTTGCACGCCTTGTTATAGAGATTATTGCGACACATGCATGATGCTCGTAACAAGTACCGGAATACATTTGACGTCCAGGTGTACAGCAATATATGGATCACTCACCCGAGTGTGACCCGGGTCGAACGTGTGGAACTGGCACGTCGGATCTCTCAGGGGGGTCAGTGTGAAAGCCAATTCCAGGAACTAAATGATACCCATTATTCCGTTTTCCCCTTGACGATCGCTCCCAGGAGCATTCCAAGCGGTTTGTCTGCATTCATAAAACAAGGATGTCCAGTCGGAACCGACGGCAACCATCAAGTCCATTGTAAATGTAACTGAGTGGATGGCTTCGGTGCAAGCCCCTAGTGGGGGCGGACGGCCATGGAGGTTCGTCCTGGCAGAGGGGGCTGACGATATGCAGGGTGTGTCAATTCCGCCTTCCGCAGGACGACTCAACGTGCGCTTGCAGAACCAAAGTTCGCCTTGATACTGTGGATTGGATGTGACTATATGGGTGTCCTTGTTCTCGATTGTCCTTGCGGTGGAGATGTGGAAATCATGGTAATCATCACGTATTTGCGATGTGGCTGGCCAATTGTTTCCGGTTTCTAGCTTCTGTGTCCACGGGAGGCCAACTAGGAAGCTAGACAAGTTTGTCCCTGCCAGTGCGAGCCAATCCCTCATTGCAATGGGAAACATGTCTTGGCAAACTTTGAACATGTGCCCCCGAGGAATACCCGGACTGGCATGCAACAATCCAAACCGCATGCCGCACCAGCGCTACAACTTCCATGTTTATGGTCCAGATGAGTGAAGCCCGGCCCGGCCATACCGCTTGGCAATGGTTCCGCTCGGATTACCCCTCACGAGCCACCAGCTCACTCTCAACGCCTGGTAAGTCGCTGGTATCTTTGGTGGCAAAGAAGCCATGACTCTCATCCCGTTTTACAAGCAAAGATGATAGCTTGGATGGTACAATGCTCCGGGCAGTCTAGATGTCGCAAGGCGCTTCGCCGGCCTCGTGCAATCCCATCTCTGGGAACAGATATTTTATCACATAACTAAATCACCAGCTGTCCTATTCGGCTTCGATGGTGCAACGCGGGACCACAAGGGTGCCTTGTCTGGAACAAAGGTGTGGGCGGGTCATTTGGGGTGACACTCACCCGAGCGACTAGTGATCCACTCCTTCACATGGTAAGTAGAGCAGCATGGCGCAGAGGCAGCGCGTGGGGCTCAAAACCCCGCCTCAGAGGTCACTCGATCGAAACGAGTGTCCCTCTTTTTTTTCTTCCCCGCCATGACGGATAGGTCTGTCATCTGACAATTGTGGATGTATTGTTAGAGATAACATCAGTTTGACAATTGTGGTTGTTGTCACCATTAGCGGCCTACATATAAACATCTCTTCCTTTGACTCTCACTGATAGTGGTACATATACATGAGGTTGAGGTGACACTCACCCAAGAGTGCGACTAGTAATTCACTCCTTCATGTGGTAAGTAGAGCAGCATGGCGCAGAGGAAGCACGCGGGGCTCAAAACCCCGGGTCGGAGGTCACTCGATCGAAACGAGTGTACCTCTTTTTCTTTTTCCCCCGCCGTGGTGGATAGGTCTATCATCTGACAATCGGTTTAACACCTGTGGTTGTTGTCACTGTTAGTAGTACATATACATGAGGTTGAGGTGACACTCATCCTCGAGTGTGACTTGTGATCCACTCCTCCACATGGTAAGTAGGGCAGCATGGCGCAGAGGAAGCGCGCGGGGCTCAAAACCCCGACTCAGAGGTCTCTCGATCGAAACGAGTGTCTTTTTCTTTTTTTCCCGCCGTAATGGATAGGTCTATAGTCTGACAATTGTGCATGCATTGTTAGAGATACTATCAGTTTGACACTTGTGATTGTTGTCACTGTTAGTGGTACATATACAGGAGATTGAGGTAACACTCACCCGAGCGACTAGTAGCCCACTCCTTCACATGGTAAGTAGAGCAGCATGGCGCAGAGGACGCGCGCAGGGCTCAAAACCCTGCCTCGGAGGTCACTCGATCGAAACGAGTGTCCCTCTTTTTTTCCCCCCGCTTTGATGGATACCGACCAGATGGTGCACACGTAGGAGAGAATGAAGCAGATCGAACTGAATCACTCACGGATGGGGCTGGGGAGAGTACGCCTGACTCGACGGTTCACGAGCAGGTCTGTTGTCTGACAATTGTACATGTATTGTTAGAGATACCATCAGTTTGACACTTGTGATTGTTGTCACTGTTAGTGGTACATATACATGAGGTCGAGGTGACACTCACCTGAGCGACTAGTAATTCACTCCTTCACATGGTAAGTAGAGCAGCATGGCGCAGAGGAAGCGCGCGGGGCTCAAAACCCCGACTCAGAGGTCATTCGATCGAAACGAGTGTCTCTCTTTTTTTTTTTTCCCTGCTGTGATGGATAGGTCTATCATCTGACAATTGTGCATATATTGCTAGAGATACCATTGGTTTGACACCTGTGATTGTTGTCACTGTTAGTGGTACATATACATGAGGTTGAGGTGACACTCACCTGAGCGACTAGTAATTCACTCCTTCACATGGTAAGTAGAGCAGCATGGCGCAGAGGAAGCGCGCGGGGCTCAAAACCCTGCCTTGGAGGTCGCTCGATCGAAACGAGTGTCCTCTTTTTCTTTTCCCCCGCTGTGATGGATAGGTCTATTGACAATTGCACATGTATTGTTAGAGATACCATTGGTTTGACACTTGTGATTGTTGTCCTGTCAGTGGTACATATACATGAGGTTGAGGTGACACTCACCCGAGCGACTAGTAGCCCACTCCTTCTCATGGTAAGTAGAGCAGCATGGCGCAGAGGAAGCGCGCGGGGCTCAAAACCCCGCCTCGGAGGTCACTCGATCGAAACGAATATCCCTTTTTTTTTTCTTGTCGTGGTGGATATAGGTAGTGTATCATCTTGACATTCATTCACCATTTCGTTACGCTCGTAGTTGGACGTCACACGTTCAGGATGGGCTCTCCGGTCGTTCTTCTCTTGGTATACATATATCGTTCCTTAACGTCCAAGTTAGCCACTCCCCTTGTCGTCTGAAAGAAGTAACAGGGAACTTCTGTCAAACAACTGCACACGCATGTCGGTAACGGTTCTCCGGTGCACGTCCGACGTCCTTCAATCAGAACCATATGTGGTGAAAAGAAGACATTACAGGCAACACATCACATCACAAAGAATATTGCACGCGGCCCTGTGCGCAGCACCATGCTGTGGCCGTCATCTACAGAGAAGTCGGTCGAGTGCCCAGAGCAAGACGATAGATGCGAGGCAGGGGAGAAATTCATGGGGCCAAACTTACAAATTAGACCACAATACTCCAATTGCTCAGATAGAATATGCCAGGTCGTCAATACTCTGGGTGGTATACGTCACGTCAAAGATATTCCTGGAAATAAACCTCCCGTCTGCCGCATCCTGTCATGAGCTGCACTGAATTGGTACACTTGACGCACACTCACTGTCCTCGTCGTTGTTCTCTGCGCGCCAAACCGCCTCGTCCATATCTTTCGCCACGCCGGTCTGTACATGCCGTTTGACCAAGCGCGCCTTTGCTCGCAGAGTCGATCTCGACCCACCATCGTTCATCCATTTGGACGGCCGCTCTGCGCCAGGGGTCGACGTCGAGCATGGTATACAATCCCTCGATAATGACGATGCGGTGGGCCGGTTTGATGATCACCGC
>JBBPMH010000561.1:0-22251 GCA_038090235.1 Pulveroboletus ravenelii
GGCATCATACTATGTGTCCATTGCAAACTGGAGTGCTGAGATGCTGGAAAACATCATCGCTGGGGCACTCAGATACCTTGCCACTGAACAGGATGATGACACCCAGTTTGCCAGTGTCATTATTCCAGGTGAGCTCAATCCTAGAGCTCAGATGTGTAAGCACCCGCTCACCCATTGTGATTACTTCTGAGACAATATGGGTAACTTAATATTTTCATACAGAATCCAAGTCACTGTCACCATTCATCAAATGCTCCTCTGACCCTGGGGCCATTCCATTCCTCCTTTGTTTTTTTTTTTCACTTGCACTCAGACTCATCCTTCTCATTCATTTCACACTGATCACATCCATTCTCTACTACCTACTCATTGCTTTGCTCCTCAGACCCTCATTCATGAACCACATTGCTCGTTTAATCCTGCCATGAGCCTATCAAGTGGCTCATATACCCTCTTTTGGCTCATTTTCGTAAATTTCATTGGTCTCATTAGCCAATCAACTCACTCATTTTCCTGTGCTTTCTGTGCTTTTTGCGCTTTTTGTGCTTTTTGGGTCGACTACTACAGTAGAACCACTCATAATGCATAGCATCGGGCGGTGGGTTTTTGTCATGCTTTATCACCATTATGCAACACGGGTGTAGGTGTGACATAAGTGACTACTGTGACCCCTGCTTATCACCCACTGCCTTCAGGTACTTGTCCATCGTCGCCTGCATCAATCCTGCAGTTTCCTTGCGTCACAGCTCAATCCGGAACTTCCGGATGTGCCATGAGAGGTCAAGGGAGGTTTCTCCTGTTCCATATGCAATGGAAATTCACTCCATCTGCTCACACAGATGAACAACCTCACTGAACTTCAAGTCCGGTTCCTCATCTGCAACCTCCTCAACCTTGTCACTTGCTTCCACTACCTCACCCTGCTTAACTGCCAATTCATGGTTCACCAAGGTGACTATCTCAGCATCCCCACCAGGAAAACTGTAGAGAGATCCACCTATGTCTTTTTCCTGAACTGGATTCAACATTTCTTCAAGGGTGAGTGGCTTTCCAATGATTCGTTTGTGCTTCACAAGCTCATCTACAGCCTCCAACAGATTCTTTTCAGCCCCAGAAAGCTGTGGAAGGTCAGGGAAGGCTGTGGCTTGACTTGGAACACAAAGAGGCAGAGAGACGGAGAGAAGATGATTGATTGGACATCCAAAGATAGGAATGACGAGTTGATCAAGACCTGATAAGGCTTTCTCAGTGTCATTTTCAGTGTCCATAACAATTTTCAGTGCAGGGACCCAATCTTGAGCAACATATGACCACCCGAGAGTGTTCTCAAGTGCCTTTTCAACCTCTGGGTACCGTATTTTATCTGATAGTGCAAATTCATGAATGTGAATCCAAGCAGCGGGACTATGCATCACATCGGTGACTGCCAAAGTAAGTGATGGCTGTGCTTCTGTGCCAATAGGAGATGATGATGATGAAAGGTTCATTTCAGCGTCCAGTTGGATTTTTGTATGATTCCAATATTTTTCGATGGTTGATGGCTCGACCTTCCTCCAGGCTTCAACCATCAACAACATAGCTTCGTGTATATTGATCTTGTAGAGCTCCTGTCCACCTGCATCATCAATTTCTAATGCATGCAAGGAGAACGCTCTTCAGTAAAGTGCTTTGGTTGTGCGAATAATCCCAGCATCACAGGGTTGAATATACGATGTCAGGTTAGGCTCGAAGTATTCAAGATGGATGTTGCAAGGCTGATAGTCCACATAGTGCCCTGAGAAATTGTCAATAAGAAGACAAATGTGCTGGTTCTGCTGACGTATTTCAATGTCAAGTGCTTTGAGCCATCTATATACTGAATATTAGTTAGAATTAGTTATAATTGTGCTTGTCTATACTCTTCAAATATGGCCATTGTCATCCATGCAGTTTTATTGCTGTGGTAATAGAGCCTGAGGGATTGCGGTGATGTATTTTTGAAGCACCAGGGCTTAGCATATCTTCCGATGAAAAGAATAGGTAACTTTTCACTCCCGTCTGCATTACAAGCAAGTCTCATAGTGATTTGGAATTGATCTTTCTTTTTCCCACTCATTTGCTCAGTTGCAAGTCCCCGTTCAGGTGGTGCACTGTTCATATGTATCAATGGTATCTATCAATATTTTAGTAAAAACTTACAATGTAAATAGACTCATTTCGTCGAAATTAAAATAATCCTTTGGAGCATATTTAATTAAAATGGACCTGAGGCAAAGTCGCTCTGCTTCCAATGCAGCCAAATTGACTGATGTAGCCTTGCCATGACATCGATACTCCCAAATCCCATATGCCTTCTTGAAGCTATTGAGCCATCGGCTACCTTTCAAACGTTTCTCATCTGGAACATGGAACTAGTTGTGTTAGGGCTTGGGCTTGGGCCTAAAGCCCAGGCTTGGGCCTGAAAAGCCTGGGCTTGGGCCTGGGCCCGGGCTTCACCAGTGTGGTGGGTGCACCATCGCGGTGCCCTGCTCCTGCTGTGCTCTTGCCCACCTTGTCATCATTGTGGTGATGGGCACACCATTGCGTACCCTCACCCACCTTGTTATTGTTGTGGTGGTGGGCATGCTGTTGCATACCCTCGCCCACCTCCTTGTCGTTGTGGTGGTGGGTGTGCCATTGCATACCCTTGCCCACCCTGTCGTCCTTGTGGTAGTGGGTGCACCGTTGCGTACCCTTGCCCACATTGTGATTGTGGTGGTGGGTGCACCATTGCATACCCTCGCCCACCTCATCATCCTTGTGGTGGTGGGTGCGCCGTTGCATATCCTCGGCCCCCTCATCATCCTTGTGGTGGTGGGTGCACCGTTGCGTATCCTCAGCCCCCTCATCGTCCTTGTGGTGGTGGGCACGCCATTGTGTATCCTCAGCCCCCTTGTCGTCCTTGTGGTGGTGGGTGCGCTGTTACATATCCTCGGCCCCCTCGTCGTCCTTGTGGTGGTGGGCACGCCATTGTGTACCCTCACCTACGTCGTCATTGTTGTGGTGGTGGGCGTGCCGTTACATACCCTCGCCCACCTCATCGTCCTTGTGGTGGCGGGCGCACCGTTGCGTACCCTCACCCATGTCATCGTGGTTGTGGTGGTGGGTGCACTGTTGCATACCCTCGCCCCCCTTGTCGTCCTTGTGGTGGTGGGCATGCCGTTGCGTACCCTCGCCCCCCTTGTCGTCCTTGTGGTGGTGGGCATGCTGTTGTGTACCCTCGCCCACATCGTCGTGGTTGTGGTGGTGGGCACACCGTTGCATATCCTCGGCCCCCTCGTCGTTTTTGTGGTGATGGGCGCACCATTGCATACCCTCGCCCACCTTGTCATTGTTGTGGTGGTGGGCGCGCTATTGCATACCCTCACCCACCTCATTGTGGTTGTGGTGATGGGCACACTGTTGCGTACCCTCGCCCACATTGTTGTCATTGTGGTGGTGGGCGCACCATTGCATGCCCCTGTCCACATTGTTGTTGCTGGTGTGGTGGATGCACTGCCACAGCACCTTCGTCATCATTGTGGTGGTCGTGGGTGCGCCATTGCATGTCTTCGCCCTCATCGTCATTGCTGCTGTGGTGGATGCATGTGACTCGTGGTGTTACCACATATATGGTAAGTCATGGCTCGGGGGTGTCCACTCCAGCTCACCACATTATGTAATACAGGCCCAGGCCCGAGCCCTCACAGCACTACATGGAACTCCTCCTCAAACTTGGTATGCTTGGCAATCAACATTGCACCATTCACTGTCTCCTTTTTCTCCATCATATGCTTGACCCAAAGAAACAAGGCTCAATCCACATCCGGATGTGTGACAACACGAGGTCGCTTTGAGGCAAGGGCATTGGGAAATTTGTCATGGTGATTTTCAAGAATTTGGTGATCTTGAAGCTTTCGGCACAGTGTCAACTGGGTAAATATAAGTGCACCCTCATGGCGACTCTTGAAATGCTTAACAATGGCCTCCTGTGACATTGCAGGATGGGTATCTATATATGCAAACACTGTTAGCCAGTCATGAAGACTAAGGTTTGTACGTTGCTCCTTTCTGTGTTTCACAGAACCCTTGGAATTATCTGTAGCTTCCTTCAGGTTCTGGAGTTTGTAAGGGGCATGGCCAAGCCAAGGTTTACACTTGCGCTCTGACCCATCATGTGAGTTCCGCTGAGCAGGCATGGGGAAAAGAAGCACCAGCAATGATCAATGACTCAGTGAGAGCTCAGATGCAGTAAATTTTCACACTTGGTAGCCAATAGAAATGGACTGCATCATATTTGGACTATCCTTGATAATAAATAATCTACAAAAATAGTTGTGCATTATGCAATATGCAGAGCTTCTGCTGCCCTACTTGGGCAGATGTCCAACCCTATGCATCATGAGAATTATGTAACATGAGGTCATGCATTACAAGCGGTTCTACTGTACTGCTTTTATGTAGCTTACAACAAGCTTTTTAATGATATTTGGTTGCTTTTCGCTGTCAAAAGCACAGTAAAAAGTAGCAAAAGCATGGTAAAAAGCGGCAAAAGCACAGTAAAAAGCAGCAAAAGCACGGTAAAAAGCAGAGAGATCTGCTTTTCGTGCTTTTCACTGGGTTCGCAAAAGCACGCGAAAAGCACGAAAAGCACACTAAAAGCGTGCGAAAAGCAAACTGTGATTTCACTGATGCTGTAAGTAGTTTACATCCTCTCTAAAGGTCGTATGCTCAACAACCGCATTGCAGTCCCCAATACATCTCGTGCACAAATATAAAGCCATAGCCTTGCCCTCGCCTTACCCAGATCATTCTCACCTTTCACTACAAGGATCTCCCAAGCACTCGAGATTGCATGAGCGAGACGAAATGCGAACGTGACTACGCCACTTGGTTCGTGTGTCTTGAGCGCAGTCTTCACGACATCTGGATACGACCCGAGCAGAATCGCTATGTCTCGGGCATGCCCGGACTCGGCAAGCGATGAAGTATCAATTTGGGAAGGCAAAGGGAGGGGAAGGAGTTCCGGGTTTTTGCGTTCCATAGACGTTAGTCGGACGTGAGCGTATTGTAAGTAAGGTCCAGTATCACCCTCGAACGACAACATACGATCCCAATTGAAGGTATAGTTATTGATACTGCCAAAGGAACGTTAGTGAACCAGTATGTTTGACTGTTGCCCGAAGCATACCGCTTGGCAGCCATATCTTGAATCTTGATGCCGGTAATACCCACTTCCTGACTGACATACTCGGGATCCTCTATGGAATTATACTTCTCTTCGTTCCGTTTCATCTGCTCATGCATCACGGACGCCGCTTCCTTGATTATCTGGTCCAAGAAAACCGCGTTGCCTTTCCGGGTGCTCATGCCGAGCACCATCCCATAGTTGACATGATCGAGACGATCGGCCCATGGGAAGTTCATCAGCTTCAGTATCTGGAAAAACTGTGCTAAATGTAGATCTTGTTGGGACGCAACGACGTAGATCATCTTGTCGAACTGGTACTTTTCCCACCGTTCGATGGCACCGGCAATATCTCGAGTGAGATAGATCGAGGTTCCGTCTAATAATCTTTGTCTCAGATGGACTCTCGCTAGCATTCAAGCATGAACTTACCCGCTTTCCGGAGGACTGCTTTTCCCAACTTCCATTTATCCAGATCAACGAGTTTTGCCCCGTTTGAGTCGCTTATTAGCCCAAGTTCATCGAGACGCTCAATTGCTGTATCCATCCACACTTTGCCGACTTCGCTCTCGCCAATGTATCGATCGAAAGAGACATTCAGCCGATCGTATTCTTCGATGTACTTCGTAATGCTCAACTCCCGCCATTCTCGCCAGTTGGAAAGGACACTCTCATCGCCATCTTCCATTCGCTTGAACATCCGCGCGGCTTCTACTTTGATATTAGGATCTGCGTCGGCCTCCTTGCTCACTTTCACGTAGACATCATATAGATGTTTAATCGCATTTTTGGAGAGCTCCTCTTTGGAGCCATATTTCTCAAATCCGGATGCTATCATGCCGAACTAACCAAATGCTGCATGTCAGCGTCAGCGTCGCAGAGAGGGCAGGAGTCATCACCTGTGTGCCCCAATCTCCGAGATAGTTTATTGATGTAACTTCCCAACCACATGCCTTGTACAGGTTTTGCAAGAATGCACCGATGATGGTGCTTCGAAGGTGTCCAACGTGGAATGATTTTGCGATATTGGGAGACGAGTACTCGATGACAAGCTTCTTCCCTGCGCCGATGGAATTAGTTCCATATGATGCCTTTCCAGAGGGGCTGTCGTGCGTGAGGGTATGAATCTGATTGAGGACTTCGCGGATGAGACTCGCGTTGTTCAGTTGGAAATGAAGGAATTGTTTATCGTGTGTTATCGATCCAATGAAGTCGTCGGGTTGGAACTACGAAAAAGACCGTGTCAGCAAGCTGTGGATCAGCTCGCAAGGGCAGCGTGGGGCCCCGGTCAGAACGTACATCTTCCAGCACCGTCTTTGCAAGTTCGTCGGGTTTTCCGGGGAGCCGGAATCGGGGGAGGGCAACTGTGAAGTCGACACCCTTCTTTCCGTAATCAACCCCCAGGTACGCTTGTTCTATCGTGAGCTGGGGCAACCGATCGGATATGCGCTTTGCGATAGCGATCCGGAAGGCATCCAATACGCAAGAGGAGGGGTCCGTTCCGGGGACGGATGGCAGAGATGGGAGGGACGAAACCATGGTAGCAAGACGTCGGGTGTGCGAGCGGGTGCTCTTCAGGGCGAAAGGGGAGCAGAAGAATCTGACTAGCCACGCCAGGGCTTTTATGTTATGTTCCTTTAGGCAAAAGCTTGATCGAGTCAGAGGATAGAAATGATGATGGAAAATAATAATTAATAGTGATAAACAGATGCACGTCACCGACCGCCATGCTGTCCCGCTCAAAGTCACAGACGCGACCGTTGAACGCGCCCCCGTCTTCCGCTCGCATGCGGATTGTGAACGATACCCTCGTCGAACGTGACCGGGATAGTCCAATCCCCTCCAGCCTGAGTCTTCTCTCCGCTCGCAGACCCTCGTGGGCTCCGCCACTTTACGATCTTCCACAAGACGGCGTCTCCGCCGGCATTGCATCATACCGTGATGTCCCGACCCTCAACTTCACCCCCTCAGCAAGCCAACGGTCTCAACCTTCCACATCCCCGGAAGATGGAGGTAACTTCAGAAGGAGTTTACAGATCGACATGAAAGACCTGGTTGGGGATGCTGTCGGCAACGTTGGTCGCTTGGAACGTTGATGCTGCGGGTAAATTTTCTCTAACCTAAATATGTAGATGAGTATTAGCCCAACGAGTCGTGATATCGTTCTTGCAGCGTAAGCAAACACGATTCGTTCGGATCATCCTCCTGACCATAAAAATACCAGTCGGCGCGGGTTGTTCATCATCGACCTCGAGGCACCTCTTGAAATTCCGAGGTTCCTGCCTCAAGGCGGCACATGGGATGTGGCAGACGTTCAGTGGAATCCTCACCGAGCCCGAGCAGAGTACATTGTCTCCACCTCCTCAGAAAAGCTGTATGTTCTAGCTCTCCGCATTACTTGTTACTTAACCAGATCCTAGTCTTATATGGAACCTAATGATGGTGGGAAAGAGTTCAATTGAGCATATCTTACACTCCCATTACCGTGCGATAACGGACATCAACTGGCACACATCGGAGCCAGACATAGTATCTAGTGTTGGAATTGACTCGTGGTTGTGGTCTTGGGATCTCCGAGAACCGCGCAAGCCAGTGATGGGTAAGAATTGGCTGGCATATGCTTGTCACTCGCTGATATTTCTCAGGGCTTTGCGCATTCAACTGTAAGAATTTCAATACGCCACCATCCGCTTCTCCTGACCACGTTTCAGCCGGAGCCACCCAAGTCAAATGGAACCGCCGGGACCCGAACGTGCTTGCATCTTCTCACATGGACGAGGTCCTCATTTGGGATCGTCGAGTTAGCCCACCTCCCCTGCTCTCTTCTTATCAATCTTAACCCCTAAAACATAGAAAGGATCCCTTCCCACTACTCGCATTCGTGCTCACAATGCCAAGATATACGGAATCGACTGGGCGCATACTCGGGCGCATGATATCGTCACATGCTCTCTGGACAAGACAATCAAAGTCTGGAACGTGCAGGACGTATCGGCCCCTGATTTTCCGCAAACCCAGTCTTTCTTTCGAAAAAGTTCAAAGCAACTAGCACAACCTCTAACGATGATTACGACACGCTATCCCGTATGGAGGGCACGCAATTTACCATTTGGAGCAGGTATATTGAGTCTACCCCAAAGAGGTGAAACAGCCCTTGAAATGTGGGTGACTGGCAACGACATAGTACCAGTCGAGGTATTTGAGGGACATACAGATGTGGTCAAAGAATTTGTTTGGAGAAAAGGAGGTTTGGGTACGTACATATGCACCCACCCTATGGTCGTGTCACCTGAGCTTGCGATGATGATTACTTTTGTTGCTCGCAGATGGCGCGGAATACCAGTTAATCACATGGTCCAAGGATCGGACCTTAAGGTTTTGGCCCGTGGATTCGGACACTATGGAAGCAAGTACATTCCCAGCGCCTTTAATTCACGGACTTATCAGTTTCCGAACTAGAAAGTGGGATATACCCTCGGCTCCTCCAGAGTACCCATCCAGTCACAGTTGTTTACCGACTTTGGGGGATCATCTTTCCGACATCCCCCAGAAGATTCAAATTCAGATCCAGCTCTACCTGCCCCGGTTGGTTTGCGAAGCATGTTAGCAGAGGTGCGTGCTGGCCCCGCGTCAACGTCGGGCGTAAAGAAGCCTGCGAACCCGGTGCTACAACCTCATTATGGGAGTGCTGCGAGAGGAAAGGGAATATTGTTGTTTGACCCAGGAACGCCGGAATCCCAGCACCAGAAATACCTTCGTTACCCGCAAGTCCTTGACGAGAACATCCAAGCTCGCATTCGAGATGACCCAGACGAAAATCAAAGCCAAACTACTAGCCAACTACCATCGGACAAACGAACCGTTCCGATCCCGAGTACAACCATGACGATGTCACGAGGCCATGCAGGCGGCGGGAAGGGCACCAGGGTAGGTATGGATGCGTTTACGTGGTTGGCGAGTGTTCGGGTTGGTGAAAGAAGGGATGGGAGCTCTGGCAGAGACAGCGGGGTGAGTAGTGGTTCAAGATCGAGAGCTTCCCATGGAAGGGATGGCGAGACTACGACTGCGGCGGGCCAAAGGCATAAGAAGAGAAGTGAAAGCCGGCTCAGGGAAGGTAAAGAGGTTGAGGGAGCTCACAGTTTATCCGACGAGTAAGAATGGTTGCGATACGTGAATCAGTGCTGATAACGGGTACTAGAATCACTTCGGTGCTCACGAAGCTTTCCACGTCCAAGATCCGGCTCGAGAAAGTGAGTTTCTTTGCTATATTTATATTTTTACCACTTTCTCACTTTTGCTAGCACGATCTCACTAAAAAACGCGCTTGTACATTGGGTCTGCACGGTCCTTGGGGAGAATCCTCCTCCGTCTTCATCCGCGTTTCCTTCCGGTTTCCGAAAAGTTATCCCCACGCCCCCCATCCTAAAGGCACACCTGAAATTGATCTCGAGCGCAGTCCGTTGATCTCGATGCAAAACCGAGCCTTCATGCTTCGGCGCCTGAAAACTATCAGAGAGCGTCGGCGACCGTGCCTTGAGGCGTGCCTTAGATTCTTGTTGTTCGGGGATGAAAACGAACAGGTGGGCATTCCGGTAGACATGAGATCGGAATCATCTTCAGAAGAAGACGAAGGTCCGGCTATCAGAAAGTCTAGGGATTTCACCGTCTCGCTATTGAGAAACAATAAGAATCTAGCGGAGCCAAGAACTTCACAAGGTGTTTTTGGTCCGAACGGTAAGACCTTGCTTTTCACCTCTTACAACGAGCGTTCATGAACCATCTCTCGGATAGAGGAATTGATTTGCTTCTCCAGAGCACTCCCTCGAATCGTTCTTCCCCAACAAATCAGTGGGGGGAGCGAAATTTCGAGTTCACCAGCTACTCCCTCGCGCTCGCCGCACTCCCCGAGGTTATTCCAGTCTCCTGCATTGCTTTCCGATGCCATCCGCCGTCTTGGACTAGCTGCTACAGACCAGCGTTCAGACATGGACTCTCGACGACCGGGGGATAACGAACATGCATTGCGCATCATGACCAACCTGCTCACCTTCTCCCGACAAAGAGTACAATGGGGTACAAATGACCAGGGAAGCAATGTTTCCATGATTCCCACACGACGGAGTACCGTATTCATCAGACTGTCAACCGATATTTCACTTGCACGGCGAAAGGTTGCTGCGGCATATATCTTCCAGGCAGGTACACTGGAGGATTTATGTCAGTTCAACGCGAGCGTCGCCAGAAAACATGGGCAATTTGCGCACGAGAGAATGTTCGACACACTTCAGAGCTTGTTCCCTGTGCATGCAGCAACGCAGAATATATTTGGAGTAGTCGCTCACCAAGTTGTTAATCAAATGTTGGTATGTTCCGAATCTCTAGATGGATGTGGTTCAACAGGTTGCATAGGCATAAAGAATTTTGCGCTACTCGCGATGTGCAGATGCTTGCCATGTTGGCTGTGGTACTTCTTAAAGCCTACGCCTCTTCAATGGAACAGCGTGAGTACGTTTCACCTTCGGTTGCAATTTGATGTCCAATTCTCGTGCTCCAGTCGCCACTCACACACCATCCACCCAAGAAGCTTCTCCCACCATCTCAAAGACCGAGTTCGACTACTTTAGTCTATCTAGGTCCAAGGACCCCCGAGCAGCCGTGCTGTCCCCTGCATGGCCACGACTCCCCTCTACGTCTCCAACGACTACCAATTACCCTGTCGGATCCTCCCTTTCCACATCTAATTCTTCCCGAGGGTCATGGTCAAGTCTATTTAATACCGGAAGTGTCCGTCAATTCATGTCAGGCGTTCACGAATCAATCTCGACGCCACTTGACACTCTGCCTGGTAAAATCTCTGTTCCCATTCCTCAGCGTGAAACTATTCTTCGTCTACCAAACGCAGACTCACCGCGGCACTTGCGCAGAAGGGACCGGACATCGACCGTATCACCCATATCCAAGTCCTGGTCCGAAACGCACATGGTTTCACCCCTCAATCGACAATCCTTCCCGTCAGCGAGTCATGGCAGACGCCCAGAACGTCCACAGGCCACTGGTGCGAAGCAAGCCATACACCAAAAGAAGCTGATTATCCTCGAGGAGGAACGTCAGCAACACTCCCAAAAGTACGGTCCCATTCCTCGTAACATTTTTTCGGGCTCACTGAACGTGCCGGCAGAATGAAGCTGGCGCCTGAACTACTCTCACAACTGGCGTGTCATATACTGGCATATGCCGACATGCTGTTCAGTTGGCAACTGCTGAATAAACGGCTCGAGCTCTTGAATGCGGTTAAGACATCGTCCTTTATCAGGACTCCACCTCAGAATTTGGATATGAGATTTAGTGCCTGTCAATTCCACGTATTCCTGAGCAATGCTAACATATACGCAGATATCCAGCCAGCATGTGCACGCTGTGGACATGGCCGATTGCTCGACGACGATGCTTGTTCGATGTGCGGTAACCACCAGAAAAATCCGCGCTGTTCGGTGTGCAGGCTTCCGGTGAAAGGCAAGTTTTTCAATGCGACACCTTTGATTGAGGTCATCAGATAGAACTCGTTTTCAGGTCTTGCACGGAACTGTGGTCAATGCTCACACATAATGCATGTCAAGTGCTGGCGAGATCAGCAGCCCGACACCTGCGGAACAGGGTGTGGTTGTCGGTGTAGTGGCCTGAGTCTGGCAGGCCCGAAAAGCAATTCGTTCGTTCGCTCACCCACATCTACTCCAGTGTCATTGCCATAGTATAACCCCGCAATCGATATCGATAAAATGGATCAACTTCGGATGACTGGATCCTTGTTGCCTCCGCTACTCGCTGCTTGTGAATTACAAGGACTCCGAGGGAAGCCGGCAGTGCACAAGGGACGACACTATGCATATTCTTCTGAACGGCCCTAGATTAATGGCATAAAGATCTTAACATCGTCCTCGCTGTCAGACATCTCAAAACTCTTTGGACCCGCCAGCGCCTGGATCCTTTTTTCATTTACGGTAGCAGTAAACAATGTCGTGTCTCACCGTTATTTCTTCATGCACGTTGGATCATCATGAAAAGTATATTTGGAGGTCAATGCCAGGGTCAGCAGTCTACATGCCGACTCGGAAGTTGCCTTTATACGAGGCCCGGTCACACTCTTGAATCTTAAGGACCTCGTATTATAGGCTCCTCAGGGGGCGCCTGTAAGACCACCGCAATGGTACCGCGTAATTGGGACTCCTGCCCTTGCTATACCCTCACCAAGATGGCCATATACACCACTTGCATGACCGCTTCAAAGAACAGGAAGGTGATGCGTCGTTTACGCTGGGCATGGGACACCGTGGTAGCAGTTGTAGTGCTCGATAAGTCAGGTAGGACAACTGAGCGGAGAGAGCGGAGCTGGCCAGAGCATGTGCAGGTCAGATCACTGAAGACGGGACGTAGGTAAAAGATTCACCAGGAAGAACGCGTTGGCAGCAAATGCATAGAGGAACACTACGGAATATATGGTCGTCCCCGAATTTACTAGGCCCGTGAGTAGCGTCAATATGACTCTATGGACTGTGAGGGCTGGTAGACACGGAAGGTAGGTGGTCACCTACCCAACGAACTTGTAACCTCCGTACGCAATAAGATCCATGACCTGGCCTGGGCCCTGGACATTGAGCAAGTAACATCCACCTTTTACAAAAAGGAAGTCGAGTAGGACTACAACGAGAGCACGCGATGCAGATGCGCCGAGAATTTGTGGGTGGAAACGCTCCTGAAGACCTGTCTGTAGGGCTGCTACGAGGATATAGGTGACAAGAGCCATGACTGCGGAAATGAATGAAGGGTGGGAAGAGCGGGGAGGAAGGGGAGGAAGGGGACACACGTGGAATGTACAAGTCTGGACAGTTTATGTCGTCTCTTGGAGGCTGCCACTCTGTTTGACCTGTCTCGAGACGGCGTACTTTCCGTGACCAAGGTTTATGCCTCCAAGGGAACACGACGAGCTGCAGTTTTTTCATGACATATGAATTAGAAACATTAAAATGGTGTTTTAGGAGAGACAGTGGGATTAATCCGCCGAACTGGGGGACATCAGCGCGCTGTCGCGGATAGAAGAAGCCGGCTGACATTCTTCTGCACATATTCTTGTCCGGCAGCCACTGCGCTCTGACCGAGCTGCATGCCAAACTGGGCGGTCGTGTCATCCATACCCCATGCCGCGAAGTCTGGGATGGAGTGCGGGGCGGGCTGCTGGTACCGTTGATAGCCCTGAGGAGATGCGGGGCCGGGACCGGGTGTCGATGGGGGTTCTGGGATGAACGCAGGATGAGTTGGGACGGGATGTTGGAGGGGTGGGGGAGAGCGGGAGTAGTAGTTGGCCATTGTACGGCTGTCGTTGTGGAACGTGGAGGACGGCGAGGAAGGTGTTGTCCGCGACGGGGTTGACCGACGTAGGAGGGGAAGCAAACACGACCAAATACCGCTTGGGACACGACCGCATAAAATAGTCTCGCTAGGTCTCTCTCTCACCAGCTCGTTCATCCACCCTCGACGTCGCGTAGCCTCACCTGCACGCGTCGTCATGTCTTTCTCTCCGGTGCGTGTTACCACCACACCCGCCATCAAAAATGCGCCTCTGGTTGGTCTTGCAGAGGGCAACGGCTACTTCTCCAATGTGCACCTTGCCGCACTCGTCCTTGGTGTTCCTTTCATCTTGAAGCGCGTCACTCCCATTGTCAATCGTGGCGGACTCAAGACCTACATCTTCCTTGTTGTTCTCCTCGGCATTCCTATTACCGTTGCGTACTGGACGCTCGCCTCCACGTATGGAAAGCGCAGGAACCAAAAGGTTATCCTTCCTTCAAAGGAAATCGAGGAATACATCACCATCAATGACCCGGAGCTCAAGGCTCTTTATCACGGCAAAGAAAAAATCCCCATGCAGGTGTTCCATGATGCATACTTCGAGGGGAAGATTGACTTCAACGGTGCGTCTAGCCATTTTATCTCCTAGCTTGCTCGCTCATTCTCTGCAGGTGACGTGTTGGACATCATGGAACAACGCCATGACTGGGCAAAAATGATTTTCACACCAGAGCTCTTCAAATATGTTTTTATGAACCTCTTACCTGAAGTCATTGTTCATTCCAAGAGCCAGGACGAAGAGCAGGTCCGTGATCACTATGACAGAGGTGACGACTTTTATGAATGGTTTGTTCATCCATGATACCGCTATCATATTTTCATGGAACTATGCCACTCAGGTTCCTCGGGCCTCGCATGGTCTATACCTCTGGTGTCGTTACCACTCTTGAGGAAACGGAGACTCTTGAGCAACTCCAAGATAATAAGCTTGCCCTCGTTTGTTCTAAGCTCAACCTTCAACCTGATGATCGTCTGCTCGATGTCGGGTGTGGTTGGGGTACGTTGGCTGCATTCGCCGCAAAAAACTATGGATGCGACGTCACCGGTATCACCCTCGGAAAGAACCAAACCAAATTTGGTAACGAGCGAATCAAAAACAATGGTGTTACTCCCGACAAAGCAAGAATCTTGTGTATGGACTACCGTGAAATTCCTGGGGGCCCTGGTCACTTTACCAAGATTGTTAGCTTGGAGATGGCTGAACATGTAGGTATCAGGCGCTATGGTGCATTCATGAGGCAGATTTACGGCCTGTTGGACGATGATGGTATTTTCGTCCTTCAAGTTGCCGGTATCCGCCCGTCGTGGCAGTACGAGGATCTCATCTGGTAGGTGCTTTGTGGCCTTGATAGAGAACGAACCTCACTACCTACTTGGTAGGGGTCTTTTTATGAACAAGTACATCTTCCCTGGTGCAGACGCGTCTTGCTCCCTTGGCTGGGTGGTTAACCAGGTCGAGGCTGCTGGTTTCGAGGTGAAGAACATCGACGTCCTTGGTGTCCACTATTCTGCCACCATCTGGAGATGGTACCTCAACTGGGTGAGCAATAAGGACAGCGTTATTAAGGCATATGGTGAACGGTCAGTCATTCCGTCACCCCTGTCTACGAAGTGACGCTGATACCTCTCCCGTCTATAGATGGTATCGCATTTGGGTATTCTTCCTCGCCTATTCAACCATTATCTCGCGTCAAGGATCCGCTTCCGTCTTCCAGCTGACCTTGCATAAGAACCTTAACGCGTACCACCGTATCAATGGAGTTCCCTCGCATGCCTCTATCCACAACAAACAACGTGATGGCAGAGAGTGGGTGTCCATTGAATAGGTAAATTTTGTTCACGGTATCGTGTTGGATTGGTGTTTGGAGGTACATGGTGGATATTATACGCGGCGAAAGATATACCCTCGTCTATATACATTGATCATCCGCCTAATCTTGGTTACACATGTCGCCGATCGTCATCATGGACTGATTCCCGGTCCTTGAGTCCATTTTTACCGTGGCAATGAAATTGATCCTAATGTGATTACGGGCGCTTGAGAATCCACGCCGTCATAAGATCTTTGGTAAAGAGGCCCAGTGTCTGATCACTATCAGATATCCCGTAAATCCACGCTTCAGTATGTCAATAGTTCGCTAGGTCCGGATCCATCCTCTACGCAGCATATGGGACGATCATATTGTACAATACACCATTAGAGGATATGGAATGGTTCGGCGTACAAAGGCGGCTAATCGACATCACGATTAATCCACGCCGTCATGCATATTCCTTGGTGACTATCCAAGGCAGAAAGAAAAAAAACTAAAAAGGAGTGCCTAGAATCAGGAAGCAAGCCCTCCGGGAACGGTTGCTCTACGACGCTCGGGGTGATGGTAATACGTTCCATGACGTCGCTTCGGTGAGGCAGGCGCAGAGGAAGGTGGGGGACGGCTAAGATCTTCTTGCGACGTGTTGCTTGCTGCCTCTCCTGATTGCGGTGTCGCATTACCGTACTCGTCAGACGACTCGTCGTCATCATCGTCGTCCATGAGCCAGTCATCCCCTTCGGGTAGCATAATCACACCGGAACCAGGATCAAAACTGAGACGATGGTGGGCGTGGTTATGCCCGTGCGACGGACCAGCGCCAGCCTCTACCCATGGGTTTGAGGCACGCGTATCCGACACGAGGGGATGCACCTCACCGGACACCCCGTTGCTCTCGCCATTTGCACTTGTCCGCGGACGTCGTGCGACTTTCTTCCGCAGCATACTGTAGCGATTGCGGAGACTGAGCACGATCCCGTTGGTTGAGTCGAGGGGAAATCTGATTAAGCCGTTGCGTTGGCTGTTCATCAGCGTCTGGTCTTTCTTCAGTGGGAGCCAGGGTTCTGGAAGGACACCGGTAAACGCGGGATGCCCATACCGTCGTTTGCCGGTGCTAAGACCTTGGTTCATCACAAGCCACCGGACTAGGTCCAAGAACAACATACTTTAGAACGCCGTTATACCAGTTTGCCATTGGCGGCTGTGACTACACCCAAAATTAGAAGATGCGAAGTTGGAAAAGAGGGCTCTCACATAGTCTGTCCTTTCATCTTCGGGAGCAACGTACAGCGTCTCGTCATTTTGAGCATATCTCCGCCGGCTGAGGTTGCTACGTGGACTGGTCAGCACTCAAAAAACGACTCGGTTTCATCGTACCTCTGCGACCGGGTCACTGGATGTCCCTCCCTCAATCTCACGATATCCGAAGCCTCTTCTCCTCTCTCTACCTCACACACCGAACTTAGAGATACCGCATTACTCAGTGGTCGGAAGGCCCCGTGAATGTACCAGGACCATGTACCAGTCGCCAGAACGAGCGGTGCGAGAAGAGAAGACATGATGTAGCACTGCCGTAAGGTGAGGATACCAATCATGAAGATTTGGAAGATGATGATTCCCCAGATCAGTCGTGCAAAGGTCAGCGGCCAAGCTTGACCCCGTGATTCATATGGCTTGTAAAACACTACAATCACGGATTATCTGACGATGCTCATCCAAATAGGATACGTAGACTCACCGAACAGAAGTTTGTACTTGTAGACGATATATGCTACCCCAAAATAGATGGCACCGAAAATGACGATGAGTGGTTGTACTACACTGTATAGGATGGTGATGACGAAGATGAGAATTGCTTGGGGGTATACGACGCCATAATTTATCATTGGGGGAGCGTTCAGCTCAGCAAAGTCTACATGATGTCAGAGCTGTAGAGTGGGAAGAACTGTCCTTACCTCGCGGGGTTCGTGTCCAAAACATCCGGAAAATCATGCGAGGAATTAGCACCCCAAGGTTGAGCAACTGTAATGGCATGATGCCAAACCCTGAATCAACTATTAGTTAAGCATTGGTTATGAGAGTGGATAGCGACCTTGAAGAATGACATAGGATAAGAAGAAGTGCCTGAAAATAGCGTTAGTCACGGAGACGATCTCTGATTCCTAGTCACTCACTTGGCGCGTCCTTGCTGCAATGCTTGTGCCAGCTTCTCGGGAATTTTGGCGGGTGAGTTCGCCAGATCTCTCACAAGCTGCCAATATGTGCTAGCCAAGAGGAAAATGAACACGACATTGATGAGTAGGAAGAGGAAGTATCTTGGTTTGATGTAAGTCTATTTTTCTTCCCTTTACAGACTGGATTCCTCACTTTCGCAGCATAGAGGACTCAATCAAACTGCGGGCCCTATAACCCTGGACGTACGTCAAACCTAAGAGATATGGAGTTAATGAACCATTGTATGCTCTACCCTTCCAACCTCACCTTCCAAAATGAAGGGTAGCAAAGCATTCAGCGTGATCATAGCAATAGAAGGAAGCGAGTTTTGCACGAATGCCCGAATTTTATCGTTACCGTCGATTATTCTTCCTAGCCAAGGCATCACTTTCTTAATTTCCTTGTAGCTGAGTAAACTGGCAAGAGCAGTGATGGGAAATATCCAGAAAAACATCAACAACCCGACAGCTCCGAGGACCAAGAGTTCTCGACAGAGCAGTGATCCCGGAGTATGTTCGATATTCGACCAGACAATGTCTCGTGGTTCGGGAGCCGGGTGAGTCTTTATCTCCCACGAATCTGGCGAGTGCGCTGCTTGCACTGCGATTTGCTAAACGGATGAACGGTCGACAAGACGACTGCAATAGCAAACGAAAATCCTACCGCACTGGACATCTTTTCGAAAGTGACGAAGGCAACATGGGTAGTCTTGGTTTTCCCAATTCGGCGCCACCTTTTTACTTTTTCATCCGCTTCCTTGAACCTAGCCTCGAGGTACTCGAGCGCATCCACTTTGGGGGAAAACCATCCAGGGCGGAGTGTGGGACGTCTGCGATGCGGGACCACAAACCTCGCGTGCTGATTTTCCAGCACGGACGGTTCGGCGTCACCCGCCTGCGCGATCACGTTCTCCGAAGGATCGTAGGACTCCACGACACTAGGGTTACCCACATACTTTGTCCACTCGTTCTCCAATCTCAACAACGCTTTCGTGCGTTGATTTAAGAGGACTTGCAGCGTCCCGACCTCTCTGCAGACCGAGACGCTCTCCACGCTCAACCCAATATTTTCAAAGTACTCGGCGAGAGCGGGTTCCGAACGCAAATGGAGCGGCAGAGAGGTGATCATGACGGTGCGCCCGGGGATGGAGTGCACGAGCTCCAGCGAGAAGAGTTGGCGCGAGCGGATATAGCGTTGATAATTTTTGTATAGGAAGCGAAGGGCGAGACAGGTGAAGAGATAGGTGAAGAGGAAGTGTACTGTGAGGTATGAGTTCGCGTCGCTGATCAGGTCAAGCCAGTCACGGTCAGCAGGACTTTTGTCGGTATTAGAGACTGCCCATTGAGGCCAATCGCTGTCGTCGTCGTCAGAACCCCCGCCTATTCCGATATTATGCTAATAGTGGTGAGCTGAATACGAATTCAAGTGATGGGTTACCACATACTGTCCAGTTGATGGGCATTAAAACCGTGATGGCAAAAAGAGAGCACAATGAGAATAAGTAAAAAGACGTTTTGAAGAACCCTAGTAGCTGCGGAAGAGAACTAAGCGGTGGCACGATTGACCGCGAGAAGGCTGACTTGCCACTGCGGCATCCAGCCCAACTATCTGCAGAATCGTGTACTCGGATGTCCTCAACGTGGGCATTATCCAACCAAAGAACGCGGGGCGCGCGTGGGCTTCGTGAGGAGAAAAGTCTGCCAACGAAGGTGAGTCCGGAGGTGGCACATGTGTCATACGAGTACCTTTCAGCTTCGTGCGGGGCGCAAAGAGCAGTGGCCACCGGGGGCGATAGTAAGAAAATAGCAAGAATGAAACAAAGCCGATAGACGATGCAAGTGATATTTGAGTCGTGAACCAAGGGCCTTCGAATTTGTCTGGGTGAAAAGCATGAGCCTATCTGGAGAGCATGATGTTGAGATACCCACAGGTCGGAGGAGAACCAGGCGGAAGTTCTGAATCTGCGTCGCCCATCGCACGGGCGAGGAATTCCACAAGTCTGGCCATGGTGGTCATGAAGGTGGAAGCTGGCAGGACTGGTCATGCAATGAGATTGAGTCTTCCACGACACATGGCAGATTTCCAAAAGAGGATGTTTCCAAAAGAGGATGTTTGTAGTTGGCATCAGCCACTGGTGCACACGAACTAACCTTACCGCCCGGCAGCTCCTAAATTCCTATATATGTACTATACACGTACGGAGCCGGCCTTGCATGATATCCTGCCCAGGTACTTTTTATCACGAGGGACTGGCTGATACCATTCGAAGTTGAACGTTGAAACCCGAAGCTTGACGTTCCGGTGTTACCCGTTTCACTCGAGCGCACAATATATATGACCTGCTGAGACACAACCAACACGTATGATGATCGCCCTCGCGAAAAAATGCACTTTGCAAAGGCCTACACTCAGTTGCTCGTTACCCTCCCACCTGAGCTCAGAAACAATGTCTTTGAATACCGCAAGGTGCGTCTTATCGATTATCATTTCACTTGCTCTAGCTCCAGCCTGATCCTGACACACCCGACCCTTAGCTTAAGAGACTGATAAACCAAACCGTGTCCGAGCTCGACTCTCTGGGACTTGGTCCTTCGGTGCTCCAGTCTTTGCACAGGCACAGAAATCCAAATGATGGCATCGTGCATCTCGAGGAACAAGATTTCGCTCTGAACTCAAAAAGTGTGCCAGACGGGTCAAGCAGATATACCATTATTTATGAGATTGCCTCGAACTCGTCAATGCTTGAACCTAGACTTTGGCTGTCGTCGCACCAGTCCCCTTCTGATGTTGGCCACACCCATTCAAAGACACAGCCTGTTTATCATGTCGATCTTCCTATCCCAGAACAAGTATTCAGCCGTATCGTACGACCCCTACTTCATCCTCCCGTGATATTGGAAGATGGAGTGCCCTTGCTTGACAATTCGTATGCCTCTACTCTACTCGAGCTGGGTTGTACAAACAGCTGATCGCTGTCCTCTAGAGACTCTTTTCCAGATTTAACAATCCCCCTCCCTTCCGACACCGCATTCTTTCAGCTCCTGGTATCTACCCTATCTTCCCTCTCCGACCACTTGGCCACTGTACACGACGACTTCAGATCGACTCTTATACTACTTGCCACGGCCATATCCTCGGCGGCTCGTCCGGCATCATCCTCTGCTCCTCGTTCATTCTCGACCTATTCACCAACTGCCAATAACGCAATGTCCTTGCGCCCCAGCCTGGGGGGTAGGTCGGATTTGGACGCCTGGCGCAAAATCTTCCGCCTCTACATCGAAGTGGAAGTTTTCGAAGGCATCCGCCAGTCTACCCAGGCTAAGAGAAGCGTCGAGGGGGCGGAGGAACGACTCAAGTCATTCGAAGAACTTGTCCGGAAGGAGAAAGCGTCTTTGATCCTCTCCGGGAGCAGAGAATGCCTGGACGTATTCATCGAGTTGAACCTCTTCATTCTCTGCGTGAAAAAGGTAGTTGACGTTCCCAGGTTTTCTAACTTGCTTCATGCTCATAATTGACGATATAGTTCGAACTCGCAAATTCGGAGGCGACTCGCAAGATCCTCAAGAAGCATGCTAAACGCACGACATTTCCGATTCCTTCTTATCTGCTGGATCGAGATCCGTCCAAATCTCTATCGAAGCTTCTTGTCCATGCGATTGGCGAGGCCCTGTTACCCGTCGTGCCCCACATCGACGACTATTCGTGTCTCATCTGCACTTCTATCGCATTCAAACCAATCAGGCTCCACTGTAGCCATTTCTTCTGTGTCAGGTAACTGCTTCCCACTCCCTATCACCTTACTCTCACACGCATCGAACCATTTCATCAACCCCAGATGTCTCGTAAAAATGCAGAAACGTGGGATGGCAAACTGTCCACTGTGCCGCGCGCCAACAGTCTTGCAAGCAAACCCATGTGAGTACGCGCGCTCGTGTTCTCCCATACGCTGTTCTGATTCACGCAGCAAACATCGATTATGGGCTACTCAACTTCATGGCGGATTGGTTCCCAATCGAGTCTCGGGAAAAAATGCGTGCCAACGAACTGGAGGTGACTCGAGAGCAACTGGAAGAATTTGGTATATCGAGCGCTCGTATTTGTCTGATCATGTAGCATGTCAGTAACAAGTGAGGATAATGGAATTCTTGGTGCGCGTCAAACCCGGATGAACTCGCGTCGCCGAGCGTGTAACATGAGACTTCCGATGAGTTCACGGCGCCCGGCGAAAATGCTTCATTCAAACGCTGTTTTGACCTATGTACCGGATAAGTGGATGAATCTGCCGTACGAGCATTTTCATGGGTCGCACTGGCGTCTAGCATCACCGAACAAGTGCCGCTAAGCAGTACACAGAACATCCTTCGATTGATAATATTTAGAAGAATGAAAGGACCATATATAATCTCATCGAACGTGTCCCCCGATGGTGCTCTTTCCTTGCCTGTGGCGGCATGGTCAGCAGACGCCGAGAGTTCCGAGACTCTCACGAGGCTGTACTTTCCTCCCACCGATGAAGGGGAGATGAGTCATTTCTGGCAGACTGGGAACACACTGTCCACGGATGTCACTTTACTGCAACCGATTCTCGGCGTTATTACCAGTTTGGATCCTACTTATTAGGCCAATCTTGAGAGTTAT
>JBBPMH010000562.1:0-22242 GCA_038090235.1 Pulveroboletus ravenelii
CCATACTTGTACAAGGGGAGCATGATCGGCAGCATGTGTGACAGATACGGGGCTGTTTGGAGGAATATTCGCCTCTCATGGAGCGCTTCTCGTACGAGCTTGTACTGCTCGTAGTCCAGTTCCATCACTGCTTTCTGTAGATAGCGTACACCGCCATGAACAAGTTTAGTCGACTTGGACGACGTTCCTTATTTCAAGCTTCGTGTCAATGAATGCCGACAGAATAAACGCATCGAGAAAGGAAATAAAGGAAAGAAGGAAAAACATTGAGCTGACGCGCACATCTCAGCGGATAAAAGACGTGAGGTCCAAAGCGAGCTGGGGACACGTACCCGAACTAAAGTCGTTTCGCTCTACCAAGGCGACTCTCAGTCCTCGACTGGCGGCATCCACAGCGACCCCCGCGCCGGTCGCCCCCCCTCCGATGATCAACATATCAAACACGCCTTCCTCCCCTTCCCGCTCCTTGAGCCCCCTCCCGCTCCGCTCAAGCGCATCCAACATCGCCCATCGCGAAGGCGGCGTCCAAATCGGCGGTGGCCGTCTCGTCTCCCGGGTCGACGCGGGATAGGCTGGACCGGAGTTGAGATAGTAGTACATACCCCCTCCGAGACCGAACGTGGAGGCGGTGAAGAGGGCAAGGGTGCGACGGGAGAGGAGGCGTCGGCGGACCGATGGCGCCATCGGCCTGACCAGTGGTCGAGTCGTGGTGTGGTGTGGTGAGGCAGTGGGTGCTCGTTGGCGAAACGAGTACCTTTACTCGGTGCGACGGTGGGTCGTCGACAGAATTCAGAGGCGAGTAGGGAAGAGTGTACGGAGCACAGTGGCGTGGAGTTTGTCCTGGTCCCCAACGGTGCGGGATGTTACCAAACACCGTGAAACGTCGACACGGCTCTCCGAAACAACTAGTGTGGAAGTTCAACGAGAGTCGTCTATCGCAGTACAATCACCGCGCGTGTACGTTACCAAAGCTTGATCACGTCGTAGTAGCAAGCCAGAGCCGACTCGTAGCCACTGTCTCATGATTGCCCGACGCAAAAACTCATATCTCGACTTGAACACCGGCACTGCTACGGCCCGGCCGGCGGTCCGCCCCACGTCTACGCTGCCAATAGACATTCATTTACAGTGTAATTGATGGACAAGAAAGGGCGTCTCAGACGCTACACACTTAGGCCTCCGCCACACTCCCCCGCCGCCTGCATCACGATCACCCCACTCTGTGTGCCCGTCGACGTGACAAACGCCGTCGCGACATCCCCAATCGTACTCCGTACGATCTCGTGTTCCGTATACATGCGCTCCTCCACCAGCTGCTTCACCTCCTGTTGAAGGTCCTCTCGGACGAGCCGCTTCGATCGTCCAGCGACGACCAATAGCCGTCGGTGCACCTCACGGAGCTCCTTCGCGCGCTGCACGAGCGTGTGGAGCGGGAGCGGATGCGACATATCAGTGAACTCCATCCGAGAGAGTGCTGATTGTAATTGCGTGGGTGTGTCCCTTTTTTCAAACGTCGGCGATGCGTAACGGGACCATGTCAAGTTGTCCGCCGTCTCTGATTGCAAGAGATAGGCCGTGTTTGGCTTTCCGTAGACAGTGTTGGAGAAGACAGATGACTAATGGTCGGGTACCGCAAGTTAGTATCTCGGACTCGCGAGAGACAAACAGTACACGAACCGATGCGACAACAGGCCCAGGCTCCGTCTTTCCGTCAACAACGGCCGCGTTCGGTCTCGAGATTCCAGGCTGCTCGGCACTCTTCCCAACACGAACGACCGTAGCACTGATTCTCGGGTTCGTGCACAACTGCACCACAAACTCGAGCGCGAGCCGATCATCTGGGCCACCAAAGAACGGTAATAGCACGTGCTGTTGACCATTCGTGCCTGCGTTATCCCCTAAATCGACAAAGAGCGCCACATCCGTCTGGCTGGTTCTAAAAACACCGCGAACAAAGTGCGAGTACAACGTCGAGGCAGCGTTATCCTTGGATGAAATTCCAAAGAAGACATCGAACGGATTCAATTCCGGTTTTCCCACACGAGATGGAGACATTCCAGGCACGGATGGATCCGGCGTTGAACCCAGCGAAGGTGGAATCCAGGGAATGAGGATTAGCTGCGAACCATACCTCTGGGCGTGCTCAACCACGGTGGCAGCCCACTCATTGTGCGCTACAACA
Organism: Pulveroboletus ravenelii; assembly: GCA_038090235.1. Classification (NCBI taxonomy): domain Eukaryota; kingdom Fungi; phylum Basidiomycota; class Agaricomycetes; order Boletales; family Boletaceae; genus Pulveroboletus; species Pulveroboletus ravenelii. The sequence goes on from JBBPMH010000562.1 coordinate 2,183, forward strand.
GACAACGAAGTGGAGACAAGCATATCTCTCGCCTCACTAAACATCTTGAACACACCAATCAGAGGATCCGTGCTAATCAGCGTTTCTGTGATTGCCGATTTCATCATCGTCGACGTACGTTCCGATAACTCGATGAGACGGAGCGCATTCACAGACGTCTTGTCCGATTGCCTTTTGCGAGACGAGTCATCGGGGGTGGGAGGTAAGACCAGTTTCATTAACGCTATGATCCCAGGCATGTGATGGAATTCGTCGAGGACCACTGCAAGTCGGTGCCGCCAGGCTCCGTTCTCGATGCTTACAGAACCATCGCTGAAGGATTTCTCTCTTTCATCGCCATCCGCAGATCCCGTGTGAGTGATGATGCCAGCGCCCAGTCCGAAAGTGCGATGCTTGGGGGGATAAACAAGGTTGACGAGAGGTGTTGTCATGAAGGTGAGTATCAGTGCTTCCAGGACGAACATGGAGAACACTTGTTTGGTGAGGATTCCCGCAGACAGGCCGACGTTGAGGACGATCAACTCCACCAAACTAGGGGACAATCAGATATGGTAGATGAACATCGAGTGAAGTATACCCTTTACAGCTCATCAGTGAACCGACGGCAGTAGCTTCACGCCAGCTGAATCCAAGAGACTTTGATGAGAGAGTGCAAAAAGTGAATTTTCCGGTGAAATCGAGAGCCGCGATGGCGAAGACAAACCCCCATGCAGTGCCTGGCCAAGTATTTCGATATGTCCACATACACTGCGAGGCCGACACGTACCCGTATTGATCAGTCCCAAGTTCGTGTTGAGTCCGGACATCGTAAAGTACTACGCAGGTTGAGAAGATTGGAGTAGGGCTCGAACGTTTTTTTCAACTCACGAGAGGGACGAAAATGATTTGGACCATGTCTTCGAGCTTTTCCACAAACGCAATAGATATACCGCCCTCACGGGGAACAATAGTTCCGGCAACAAATGCACCTGCAAGGCACATGACGAATGAATACCCAGCGAACCAAGTTGCTTGAGGCAAACGCACCAAAGATGGCGTTTACGCCGACGATGTCGGTGAAAAAGGCGGATCCCCAAAGAACCAACATGACCACCGACATATAAAAGACGGTAGGGCCATGAACAGTGCTTCCTGTTTTCCTCGCTAGCCAGCGCAATGCCCATTTTACCGGGAAGAGTAGGAAGAGGGTGTACGCGACGCAAGTGAGGAATGTCCACAGGGCAGTAAGGCCAGATGTCGCGTTGACAAACGCCACGGCCAACGCAAGCAAAGTCCAGCCAATGACGTCGTTTGCGACGCCCGCGGATAATGCGATGAGGCCGACGGTGGTGTCAAGCAGTCTGAGCGCGGTGAGAATACGACAGAGGACGGGGAAGGCAGTGATGGAGTATGAGACACCAATGAAGAGCATGAAATAATTGAAGTTTGTGGACGATGGGATGAAGTTGTGATATATTGCAACGGATATGCCACATCCGATGCCAAACGGAAACAGTACACCTGCAAGAGAGATCGCGATCGACAAACGGGCATTACGTCTGATGATACTGGGGTCTATTTCGAGGCCGATGATGAAGAGGAAGAGACACAGCCCGATGTTAGCAGTGAGAGATAGATATGGAGTGGACTGCGAGGGGAATATGTGCTTCGTGAATCCGGGAATCCGTCCGAATGCGGTGGGACCTGTACGTCGTGTTAGAATCCAGGAAGGAATGGGCTTCTACGAGCGTGATCACCCAATAGAATGCCTCCGAGGATTTCTGCGATGACGCGGGGCTGCCTGATTTTTCCCAGAATTAAGCCAAGCAGCTGTGTCATCATGAGAATGACACCTGTGCTCGGATGAGTGCCAACGAAAGAAGAGGAGTACAATGACGGACAAAGCTGAATGATCCATAGTCTCAGAGGGTCTGAGGTGTTGAACGCGGTTGGATCTTGACCGGTGAGCAGACCACCCTTGAGAAGGCAGAAGGATGAGCGACTACTGCGACGAATGGCGGGGACGTACCTGGCCCTGAACGGCCCTCTTGACAAAGAGACTGCGGAGAGCGGAAATGGTCGCGCTCGAAAACTCACCCATGGGTATGTCTCGAGTGTGCAGCGACAGTATAAATGGTCGGTGACAGTGTGACGAAGTACCCGTGACATAATTTGACCCCTATCACCATTTGACGTGGCAGACAGGGATGGAGTCACGTGGGGCCTGACCAGTGCTACCCCCTCGGTAGCCCCGGTTAGAGTTAGTATCTCCCGGATAAGGACTCGTGGCTACTAAGGCCCATTTCCATAGTCATGGGTTTGTCGGAGTGGACATGAGCGACATACTCCACAATTTGATGGGCAGTTAGACATTCTTGTACGTACCATTATGTTCCTTGTTCCTGGAAGTTATCCTTGCAACCAGCTTGAACACCTCCACGTAGAGATCCGAATTGGCAAGCGAATCCAACCGACATCTTGAGCCCATCAGTGCCAAACGAAAACGCTCGTTGTGAATCCCTCTACTGACCAGAGTGAAATTCTGTCTGGGTCAGCTAACTTGCGCATCAACGGGCGTCAAAGTGACCTCCGAAGTAGTGATGCATCGGTCCAGTTCTGAACTTCGGTTCGAACCGAACTTTTACTGAACTGAACGTTGGTTCGGTTCAACGTTCGACAGGAGTGTTGAACCGAACCCTCGTTCACGTTCACGTTCATGAGAGGCCGAACGTCTGAGCGAGGTTCAGGACGCGTTCGAACGCGTTCGAACCATCGACATCCACCCTCTTAAGGACCTTCATTTATTAGTAATAAATTATTACTGGCGAACTGGGGATACTGGCATCTTTGCTAGCAAGATGGAAGTTCAATGCAGCTACCATCCTAGTGCTAATCATCCAACAAACTTCTCTTGTGCAATTTGTTACCATGATGATTCCACTGTTCACCGGTCACCCTTGTTTCCCCGAACTGGAAACCAACGCTAGCAGTAAATACCGTAATGGCTACATTGGGGCAACGGCAGACGCAGACGCAGACGCACACACTCCGATTGTCCTTTGTGTCGACTGAGGTTGCTGATACAAATGGTAGTAGACTCAATTAGGTAGTCATCCACCTTGTCTCTACAAACGTCCAATTACTAGGCTGAACGCGTTCGAACGTGAACTGAACGTGCGTTCACGTTCATTCTCGGTCACATTCGACATTCGCAGATTTGACTGAACCGAACGCCACGTTCGGTTCAGCGTTCACAAAATTCTTCAAAGAACCGAACCTAACCGAACCGATGCAACACTACTCCGAAGCGGCCTCCTAACACGCTTTGCGACGTGAAGTGCATTCTTGTCGAGTTAGTTTCTTGCGTGCAGGTGCTCGGTCACTGTTTCTGTTGGTTTTTGCAGCGTGTAAAATCCGCCTCCGTAAAGTATGGACACCCATATCGGGGGTCATCGATTCATCTCTTCTCCGGCTCGCATCACATCTGAGTGATTAAGTCAATGTCCGTGGTCTCGACCTCTCCAGCGATTCAAGCCGCCACCCTCCTCCCGGCCGCTACATCACTGCGCGCTGGATGAGACGATAAGGGCGTTGGGAATGACCTCGGACTTAGTCAGGACCCAGAACACAGCCGACCAATCATGCCCACGATCGCTATCTACCCGCAACCCGCCCACTGCCTGTTCTAACCCTGTTCTATTGATGCTAAGGCCACAATAAGCCAACGGTGGGAATCTCGGGGACGGGTGGCGTCTTGGTGCCCGTTGCTCGGCTGAGCTCCGATGACGAGCCTGACGTTTTCCTATAGCGCGTGCGTCACTTTCTGCAAGGCACGTTCGAACTTGAGAAACACTCCGTAGAATTGGCCATGCCTGGGATCACGGCATCGAACTGCGTGGCCCGAAAGTGGGACGGTGTGCGAACACTCTGACCATATGATCAACCATGCGTCTCTGGTACGTACAGAACAGAAGGCTCGCTAGAATGTGGGCTCAAATATGGGTGGTAGTGAATGACACACGATGTCCAAGGACCGGCAGTTGACTGGCAGGAAAGGCAAGTGGCGCCGCCGCGTTTGGCAACATGTGCACGGCCTCCTCCCCAAAACCAAAACGTATTTAACCTGCCTCAACTCGTTTCTCCCGACTCCCATCCCCACATCCGCACCCTCACAAGCAAGAAAGACGATGGAGCCCACTAACAAAACCACCATTAACCAGCCTCAGGCTGCCATCCAAATGAGTACGTCTGTTCTACCCCCTCTCTAACCACCCTGCCAACATCCTTTGCAGGCGTGACGAACCCTACTCCCGCGCACAACTCCCAAGAGCACCATGCCAAGCGTCTCCGTGGCGGCGGTGCCGGCAAGGTACATGATTAACCTGGTCCGCAGCGACCTGTCTGAATGTCGTATTATCTACTCAGGACTGCCTCATCGGCGCTATCGAGTGTTTCCTCTGCTTTGGTGCGTATTTTTAATCGGTTTTCCGAGACCTGATGGCTAACTGACTGCGCACGAAATACAGAATGCTGCAAGGTACATGACACTTCCTCACCCCTTACCGTAACCCTGATGTCGTTTTGCAGGATTGCTGCGAGTGTTTTGCGGACATCATCTGTACGTCTCCCTGTGCAATGATGTGATGTCCACTGATCACATCGAGTCTAGGCTGCCCTTGCGAGATGTGCTGCTAAGCGTCGAAACAGCTTTACTCATGTAATCATTATGGGTTCTATTCCATGTTGTTGTGTCTTACGAACATTGAAGCTTCGTTTGAGTTCGTGGACGGATGGTGCATGAGTTCTAGTTGCCAGCAGTGTTTCGGCTGCCGCTGGTTACGGCAAAATTTGTCTCGACGGGGTGGTCAGTGGATACCCGGTCCGCTTATCCCACACATGTTTCATGCACTGCGTGCAGTCGCAGTCGCACGAGACTACCAAATTAGGATATAGCAGCACTGTGATCTGAAAAGCAGCTGTGTAATGACATCACTTAATGACTCCAACGCCAGCCTTGCCAATCTGAAAAGCAGCTGTGTAACATTATCGCTTGACGACTCTAATGCCAGCCAATTGAATGCTGTGATTGAATGGGGACGAGCAAAAAAAGGAAATTTCAGGGTGGTCTTACACTAGCCCAAAAGAAAACGGGCGGAGCCCATCCTGAGGTCGTTTTGAATTTCCTGATCGGGCCTGTGGTTGGATGAGGACGAGAAAAAAAAAGGAAATTCCAGGGCGGTTTTACAACAAGCCAACTAGCTATGTCCTAATTTGGTAGTCACGTGTGCGACTCCCCCTAACATTGCCATTCATCTGCAAAACGACTGAAATGAACCAGCCGCTCTGTTGAGTAACGCCTACTCTACCGAGTCGTTTGAGAGCTGTGATTGGAGGATGCCCAGGGCACCTGAGTGCTTATCGTTTGCTGGTGTAAGTCACGTAACGAAAACGCTCGCTTAACCATAGCCTGGCTTTCAGATGCCTTCTTCCCCTCAGACTGTAACCAGCGGTACGGAGCTCCTGGCCAGAAGATGTCAAAGACATCACTAGGATCCAAGTTTCACTGGCTTCATGAGAACCAAGATGCGGTTCTTCGGCAAATTCACAGCGAACGGTGATCATTCTCGAGCCTTTGGTCAGACGATACAAGACCTCATATATTCCATCCCTTTCCAGTGTGTGTCGGGTATATAACCATTCGCCCCAGCGCTGGATCTTACGTTCAGTGTGAGGGTCTTCAGCATCGAGTAAACGACGTATACAAGTAAGTTCCTTCCTCTCAACAACAGCGTACCCACCGCATCGTGTTTCATTAATCATTGCCCGCTGACGCACATTGTACCACCCGACAGGATCTCAAATGATCAAGGTTTCGAAGGATGAGCCACGGACGACAATGCCGTTTGCCGTCGGTGCTGTCAGCAGGCGGAGTAGAGATAGCGCAAGGTAAGATGATATGACTTGCTTTGGTGTGACGCTGATGCCATGTGTATGCTAGTAGGTCGGTAGTAAGTACCCTCTGGCTCCTAAAGCAAGAAACTGACGATATCGGATTCCGAGGCGTGAGTTTGTCCTGCTGACCATGTGCTCGGGTCTAGCAGGATTTATGCAGTCTCCCCAATGGGTGGGCAAGAATCAATCATCCAGACTCGGGGTGGGGTCTATTATATCAACAAGAAGAAGGTGCGTCAAAGTATACATGTCCAGCAGTTGTGCTCACGCGATGTGCCAGGGTTTGGCAATCGACCACAGGGTAACTGGAGCGGGTCGTTTCTAGGGAACACTGAACTATTTCCGACGACCTTCGAGGTGGCCAAGGACGTCACTGGCGAATTAAGAGACATAATGACTGATGGTCCGTTCTTTCTCTCACGCGACTGTCAATACAGACAGACTTTAGTTAAATTCTTGACATCGCCGTATGACCGGGACGAGCTAGAGTATATGCTAAACTCCGTTCTGCTGGTACACTGCCAGGATATCCGGAAGGGAGGACCAGAGGCCAGAGAGGCAACTCGTCGAAGATAAGGCCTCCATTTTCGTGGCCTAGTTCGAGGAAGTAAGATCCGCATTACTGCCTTGATACACCTGTGTCCTCTCATTTCTAGCTTGTCCTCCTTCAGCACGCTTCGTTAGTTATCCCAGGACAGGTGTCACCCTAACATCCGAAATGCAGGTATTCGCTCGACAACTTTAACACCAGCCATTCGACTTGCTGCAGTGCGATGGGCGATACATGGGTGAAAACTAAGCGGGCTCAGGCAGATGGGGGCCCAGTCGAGGCATTCGTGCTGGGGACTCCTATAACACGATCTGACTAATAATTACACTCTATTGAATGAGTAGTCTATTAGTGATATAATCATATTCATGATGACTGCTCTGATCGTATTGATTACTGTTGCGATTGTATTGCTTATGTGGCATTGGTCCCTGAGCGCTTGAGTGCTGAGTCACAGAATCAATATGATTGCAACAGTAACAGTAATCTATTAGATTACTCACGCAATACAGTAGTACAGTATATTAGCCAGGCCATAGCTCAAATCCCAGGCTCGCAGCTGAATCCGCATCTACTCGAGCTCAATACTGTTTGCATTTAGCTCCCATACTTTGACATAGACTGCAACAAGTGAGTCATTGGCTTCTTGCTATTTTCTTGGACTCACCCTTCCTTCTTTCAGTGATTTCAGCAGATTTTGTTGCTGCATGTGTTGCCCTTGCCAGGGAGAGCAGGGGCCAGCCCCACCCCATCTCATTTTCATTTTCCTTCACTGACCCTGAACCTTTGGATCCTGGCTTTTACAATGAGCCCACTTCTTCATCTCAGCATTCTGTCTCTAAGCCAGAGGCACTTTGTTACTATGCAGGTCTGCCCTCTACCCCCACCTTAGTTTATCGTACAGGATCCATACCATGGATGAGGCCTACTGGACTTGAGGCCTACAATGTGTTGAAGGAGCTCCGCCCAGTCTTTGGTCACAAGCTTAACACTGTCTGGCAGGACTTGGGTCCAAAGATTTACAACTTCCTGGATTCCCTGGGAATCTTGTGGACAACTATAGATGTTGTTCGTTTCATCAAGGTCAGAGAGGAAGAGGCTGTTGGTCCTGTGGTACTTTGGATTGGTGTTGCTCCTGAGACACTCTCTGGCAAGAATGCCCATGTTGCAGCATGTGGCTGTCTTGATCTTCTCAGGGAGTTTAAAATCACTGATGTTGAAGTTGAGTACCGGGAGTCCATCTACATTCGGTCAGCTGGTCCAAATCTCCTCAAGCCCATTCCCAGCTCAAACCCTATTGTTGATGTTCATGATCCTCTTACCCCTACACTTGGGCTCTCTATTGCTGCCCAGGCCACACCCACTACTGAGGGCACTGGGGGTCTTTACCTTGCTGAAGGTGGTGATAGCAAAAAAGTCTTGCTTATCACAGCTCGTCATATCCTCTTCCCAGCAAATGAGGGGCCCAATGTCAATTACACCTACACAAGCACCAGTGCATCTCGTCACAATGTTCTCCTTCTTGGTACCAAGGCATTTGATAATTTTGTCAAATCTATCAAGCTCAAAATTGCAGGACACAGCATAATGGCTGAGATTTACAACCAGTGGATTACAGATTTGAAGGAGATGGAGGCTAGCAAGGACAAGAATGATAGTGAGGAAGCTGCAAAGGAACAGGAGTATATTCGGTTGTTGAATGAGGAAAACAATGCAATGGAGCCCCTTGCCAAGTTCCATGATGAAGTTTTTAAAGATTGGAGACCACAGAGACAACGCATCATAGGCCACATTGTTCACTCCCCTCCTATCACTCTTGGTGCTGGCATAGAAGGTTTTACTGAAGACTATGCCATTGTTGAGCTTGACAGCTCCAAACTTGGGAAGGCCTTTAGAGGCAATGTGATTGATCTTGGTATGTTTTGATCTATTTTACTAAGGCCATCTAGCCTAACCTTTATATCCAGGTACAAAGTTCTCACTTGGCAAGTTTAATTTAAAGATGCATCTTCACACTGATGCTATCACATCCTTGGAGCATATATATGATCGCCTTCTTCGACTCCAAGATCTTATCACAGAAGATCAAATGTGCAACCCAAATATGCTTGACCGGGATGGTAAACAGTGCCTTGCTGTCATGAAGAAAGGCATTGCCACTGATATTACTATGGGCCATGCTAATGGTATCTTCTCTTTTGTTCGCACATATTTTAACAATGGCACTCACCAGACATCAATGGAGTGGGCTATTCTTCCCTATGACCATGAGTCTAGGGCTTTCTCTGCTCCTGGTGACTCAGGCTCTGTTATTACTGATGGATATGGACACATTGGTGGCCTTCTCACTGGTGGTGCTGGCAACATGGATTTATTAGATATCTCCTATGCAACACCTTTTTTCTGGCTCTTGCCACGTATCAAGGACAGTGGATTTCCTAATGCCCACCTCTATCCAGTCTTGGTCTAGTGTCATGACCATAACAACTTCACTTCCTCTGCAACCAATTTCATTCACTCTGCTTCATACTCAGATATTTTCTTCTTCTTTTCTGCCTTAGTTGCTGAATACTATACTAGTTATGACCTGACTGGTCTCTAGTTGTTCTTTGTCATCTATGCCTCCTCTATTCTTACTTAGACTTCATTCCTTGCTTACTATACTCTATCTCTTTGTCCTGCCTTTGATGCTATGTTCTTGTACATACTATACTGCCTCTGCTCTTGTGTATATATATAAGGTCACTCTGCTGAAGACTTACTCTCCAGTTCAAATACTAATTTTATTACAGTTCTCTTCTGCTTTGTCTCAACTCTCTCTCCATATAAAGCCATGCTCATAAAACCCTAATGGGTCTGAACTTAAAATAAGTGATTCTGAAATATTAAAAGGTAATGTACCTAAGTCTGACATCTCTAGCACAACTCTGGACCCAATTTTGAAAGGTAAATGCAACTGATTTATAATTAATCACAGTGAGTTTCAGACTTGTTAGCATTCTTACCATTCACATCTTGTTACTCATTCTGCAGTCTGTTATACAAATCACAACACTTTAAATAAGTATGTATAGATTAGATTTTATTTCATTTTCTCTCTCTTCCTCAGTATTCTATCATTCTTTTGATAACTGCTGAGACATATTTATAGCTCAGCTCAAAGCTTATGTACTCACCTAGTCTACTTGCATGCTAGGCAATATAGCATTCTATCACCCTCATGACAATTACTGAGTCTACTTGTGTACTAGCTCATTTAGATTATGAGCCCTGAACTCTAACTTATTGAGTTCAGAATCTATGATGTATCAGAAGAGCTTGAAGCAATACCTTGATAAGCAGATATAGTGTAACAAGAGATATGAGAATTCCAAGATGAAGAACAATCTATGCTACTGCCCTACTTATATACCTACTATACTGGGCTAAGGGCTATCTATAGAACCTTTTGGAACTATATGGAAGTTAATAGAATCATGGGAGAATGTATTGGTGATGTCATGTGCTAGAACCTTCTGGGGTATTCCACAGGGTTCTACACTATCTAAGATAAGATAATAATGATAATGATAAGCACATGTAATGTGATCATAATCTAATCATAAGGGAAATAAATATGGTTCTGACATGATGCTAGTATTAGAGCCATTTGACATTATTATTGTCACTTTGCTAAATGCTGATCACACAAGTCAAATCATTGTCACAATGGGAAAATTGTCAGAGCTATGCCCAAAGACAGCAATGGCAACTGCTTACTGAGCCACTGGAACTAAGGGGTATGAGAGAACAACAAAGTGAATCAGAAAAAAGCTAGGGATTTCAAGAATGAGGAACTGCCCTTGCAGACTTGGTTAAACCACCTATATAAATACAAGGGCCAAGGGCTATCTACAGAGCTAAGGATATAAGGCCCAGTATTATGATTTACTTATGTTTTTTTCTTTTCTTTGCCTTGACCCCTAATCCCTATGTCTTATCTTTGCCCTCTGCCCTGCTTACTCATATGGACTTAGTCTCCTTGTTTGATTCTCCCATATTGGACTCATAGTTCCTTGCTTACTCACTGCTCCCCTTCTGCCATTCATCAGCTTACTCATATGCTTCCTCAGCCTTGTATGTTCTTTGTTTTCCTTTATCTTGTTATATTTGTCTTTCCCTTTATATATAAACCTACCTCATAGGTACTGCTGTCCTTAGCTTAGACCTACTTGGCAATTTACCTTGTTTCTTCCTCCTCATGTCTTTGCTCTACACTTGAGTGAGTGCTCTGCTCAGACCCTTAACCCTTGTCCCCTGCCAACCATTTGTCAGGCAGACCACTAGTCCCCTTGCCAATCATCTGCTGGGTGAGCCCTTGACTTTATTGGGTAACCCTTGACCCTGCAGGTTGCAGGCTACATCCCTTGTCATTGTCTTGCTGTAGCTGTTTGCTGACAGCTCTCCTCATCCTTGATGCTTAGCCTATTATGATTCACTTATGTTTTTCTCTTTTCTCATCTCCACTCCTGACCCCTATGTCTTATCCCTTGCCCTCTGCCCTGATGAGTCATATGGGCTTAGTCTCCTTGTCTGATTCTCTCATATCAGACTCATTGTTCCTGACTTACTCATAGCTCTCTTTCCACTATTTGCTGAGTTACTCATTCACTTACTGATCTTTGTATATTCCCTATTTTTTCTTGTGTCTCTGTGTTTGCTTCATTGTAGTATATAAGTCCACCTCATAGGTCCTGCAACCTTAGCTTAGACCTACTTGGCAATACACCTTGTTTCCTTTTCCTCATGTCTTTGCTCTACACTTGAGTGAGTGCTCTGCTCAGACCCTCATCCTTGTCCTTTGCCAACTGTTTGTTAGGAAGACTACTTGTCCACTCACCAACCATCTGTTGGGTGAACCCTTGACCCTATTGGGTAACCCTTGACCCTGCTTGGTGCAGGCTACATCCCTCATTTTCATCTTGCTGTAGCTGTTTGCTGACAGCACCCCTTATTCTTGATCCTTAGCCGAGTCCATGCTTGATCCTTAGCTGAGTCTATGCTTGACCCTTAGGGATCAAGCGTAACATAGCCGAGTCCATATTCAACCCTTTGGGATCAAGTGTAACACCCCTTGTCCCCTGCTGACTGTTTGTTGGGCAGACCACTAGTTCCCTTGCCAACCATCTGTTGGGTGAACCCTTGACCCTATCAGGTAACCCTTGACCCTGCAGATTGCAGGATATGTCCCTCATCCTCATCTTGCTGTAGCTGTTTGCTGACAGCTCCCCTCATCCTTGACCCTTAGCTGAGTCCATGTTCAACCCTTTGGGATTGAGTATAACACCCAGAGTGAATTATATAAGTGAAACAGGTATCTGGTGATGTACTAGCACAGCTAATGATGTCACAGGTACTGATGAAGAATAAATGGAAAGGAAGTGTTGATATGAAGTGATAAAAGCTAAGAGCAGCCAGGAATGAGATACTATCATGGGACTGGTAATACAAAATCTACAGTGTATTTACAATAACTTACATGTCTGTCTATAAAAAAATTAGAGAGTGTGCCAGATTGTATAGATAATGTCCCCAGTGAGAAAACAAGAGTAGGAGGTGAGGAAAGTGTGCCAGAAGGATGCCGGTGTGATGGTTGAAAAATGGACAGAAGTGCAACATTTCACCAATGCAGGTTTGCAAAGTGTCACACATCTATCACACAGTGAATTGCAACTCTGGCTAGCATGCGAAACTAAGTACCAACTCACCAAGTCATGAATTGTCAACTTAATCATTAAAGAGGCACTACAGATGATTTTGAGGAGTCTATATGCTGGAATCACTATATACTAATAAGGGTAGTGATATGTGACTGAATATGTATCTGGATATCTAGGATATCTAGGAGAGTATGTACTTGCTGTTGGGTGATTAAAAGAATGATGGGATGATGGTCCAGCATAATCATATTCTACATTCGGCTTGTTACATGATGACAGTGGCAGCAGGAGAGAAGGGCTGCCAATGTCAGACTCCTGGGGAGATTGAGCAATGGGCCTGCCAGGGAATGACATAGTAAGCACAGTGGAGCGCTGATAGTCTGCAGGTGGGATGTTTTCGTCCTTATCATCATTAGTAGCAACTGGATTAATGGAATGTTTTGGGACATGCTGACAGCCACTGTTAAGAATGTATCTCCAAGGACAACTCTGGAACTCTGGAGTTCAAACAGGGCTTCGGCTTCACCATATGTGGTGTGCCTCTGTCACAAGTTCAGTTGCCCTGAATTTATGGGAGGTTGGGTAAGGGTCAGAGTGACCTTGTTGCAAGCAACAAAGGTTGAGGGAGGATCAGAGGAGAGCTGTCAAGGCTCAAGCAGAGGGTCAGAGAGGACTGGGGAAGTCTTAGTTGATATTTGAACTGAGATCTACAACATAGTACAGAGTCTTATATATGAAGGGGGAGCACTGGTATGAGAACTGGTAACTTGGAGATGAAGGCAGAGTGGTAACCATGGAGCTGTGCTCCTAAGCAGAGCACAGGATCAGAGAGGCTATGAAAGGGACAGGTGGTATACAAGGTTAAGCAAAGAATGGAACATAAGTATAGTAAGAAGGAATTATCTAAGTACAGGGTCCAGAGAGTCTAGAGTGCATGCTCATTGAGAATGCACTGGAGTTTGAGGAAACAGGCCAGAGTTGGATCTGGAGGTCAGAGTTATATGGGATATGACAGCCATGGAAAATTCCAATGAAGCAAGTGTCTTGCTTCATATCTGAATTTTCTTCAAAAAAGGTGTGAATCCATTTGAATAAGTTGGCCTTGGTGCCAGTCAAGTTGATTTCTGTTACAATCTACTTACATTTTTCTCTTTTCTTGTCTCTACTCCTAACCCCTATGCCTTATCTCCTACCCTTGACCCTATTTAGTCATATGGACTTAGTTTTCTTGTCTGATTTTCTTGTATTGGGCTTGTAGCTCCACTCTTACTCATGGCTCCCTTTCTGCTATTGGTCACTTTACTCAGCCGCTTCCTCAGTGTTGTATACCTTCTGTTTTCCCTTGTCTTATTATGTTTACCTTATCATAGGTACTACTGTCCTTAGCTTAGACCTACTCAGCAATATATCTAGTTTCCTCTCCTTGTGTCTTTGCTCTACACTTGAGTGAGCGCTCTGCTCAGACTCTCGTCTCTCATCCCCTGCCAACTGTTTGTTGGGCAGACCCCTTGTCCACCCACTGACCATTTGTTGGGTGAACCCTTGACCCTAACAGGTAACCCTTGACCCTGCTCTATGCAGGCTATGTCCCTCATCCTTGTTTTACTGTAGCCATTTGCTGACAGCTTCCTTCATCCTCATCACTTAGCCAAGTCTATGTTTGACCCTTTGGGATCAAGCATAACAATTTCCAGCTGTGTGGCAATGTTAAGAAGGTTTTCCTTACCTTGGCTTGACAAGGTGCCAGTGAAGTGAACAGTGAGACTGTCTGAGGCTTGCACTGCCTGTCAAGCAAGCTGGGCTGATTCCTTGGCTGATTTCTGAGTGGCAGCCTCAGCCTTCTTTCTCTTCTTTCTCTCCCTCTCAGTGTCCTGAGCTGCACACTCCTGTAAGCCATCTGCTAATGTCAACCAGCATGCATTTATAGTTCTTGTATGTGACTTCTTCCTCTTGTTAAGCTATTTCTTCATCAGTCCCACCTCACACAGTGCTAATGCACAGTATGCATTTGCAGTGAGTACTGCCAATTGGAAGGTTTGAACCTTTGCCTATAACATGGCAAGTTCATCCTTCATATCCATCTCAGGGGTGGTATAGCCTAAATGAGGCTAAGACGACAAGTGTTGGTGCAAGGACTGGTTGGTGATGGTAATGGAGTTATGGTGACTTGAATGCTGTGTTTGATTATTGTTGTTTGAATCCTCACTCTCTGAGTCAGAGCTTGACAGATCTGAGCTACTTTTCAATGAGTTTGAGCTCTCAGAGTCACTATTCTCACTGTCTGAGTCAGAAATGCCCGAAGTCTCTATCTCCAAGTCTGAGTCACTTGCATGTAGCTGATTGCTAGATTCTGTCAATATGCCAATGGCCCTAGTGTGATGTGCCATGGATAGAACACCTTCATATAGTGGAAGGTCATGAGGCTGGACAGGATATGATGGAGGAATGTGCACTTCAGTAGATGAGGACATGCTGGGTGCAAAATTGTTGTCAGTGAAGATGTGGGGATTAAGAGGGCATATTCCACTATTTTTCCATGCTGCTTTAATCATGTCTGCTTTAAATGCTTGGGTGTGAGCTGCCATATATTGATTAATAAAGTTCTCTCTAGGAATTTCAACCCCTATCTTGTCAAAAATATCTTTGCATTGCTTTTGCCATACTTGCTGTAGCAGTACAAAAACCCCAACATCTAGTGGTTGTAGGCAGTGTGTTGTGTGGGGGGGAAGGCAAAATAATTCAATATTATTTGCTACTGCAAGATCTTGCATCTGTTTTGTGATGTGAGAGCTATGGCCATCATAGATAAGAAGGATTGGTTTCCTAGACTTGTTATAGGCCCTTGATTGCAAAATGAATGACTTTCTGAACCAATTCATATAAATGAAATTATCTGTCCAGCCATTTGGTGATGTTGCAACACTATAAAATAATGATTTTAGAAATGATCAAAGCAAAAGATTGAGTATATGATATATTGGGGTGTGTCTTGAACCACTTTTTGTGATATTTTCTCTCTGCAAATGCAAATCCTGGCATAATATCTGGGTCATCTGAATCTATGCATATGCATTCAATGATTGTAACAAGCTCAAGATTTCCACTATGTGCTTTGTACTTTGGAAGTCTACCATGGGGCACAAAGTACTTTTCGGGAGAGGTCTTTCAACTACCACCTTGCTGATAACCCTTCTCATCCATGTTATGGATATTCTCCCAAGGGATCTCCTTTTCCTTGAGGATCTGTTTGAGGAGAGAGAAGTGACCTTTAACAATTGTGCAATTGAAGTTTTGACACCACTGTGGATCAAGTATTGATAGCTTTCCTAGAATGATCTTGGAGTGCTGCACAAGAAAGCCCCTGGTCCACTTTGATAATGGTTTCTCACCAGCAAGCACCTTTGCTTTGATTCAGATTGATTTTTTGCTAAGTGGATGGCCTATCAAACTAAGATACTTGATCCAGTCAACAAGAACAGTCTCCTGTTCAGGTGACAGGATCTGCTGAGCTGCATGGGCCTTGTGCTGGGCCTGAGTGACACCAAGGAAGTGCTGTCAAAGAGTATGGTATGATATATCATGCTCAAGGGAAATAGCATGAATATTAGGAGAATTGGTAGTGTGAAGAATAGAGCAAGCATATTGGATTTTTTTCTTGCATTCTTGATTAAGATCCTGTTTTTTGGTCTGGTAGGCCCAAGCACCATGTACCAGCATGCCACAATGATATTAACATGCCTCTACTCAACAGACTTGTACAGAATCTCATGTGATCTTGGCCATATCCTGCCATGCACTCACTGTCTGACTTTGCTTGAATTTGTCACACTCTACAGAGTTGAGGTTGAAAGCCCTGCAACATCTCACATTTAATCATGGTGTTCTTGGAAAAATGGGTCAGGAATGGAATAGAATACAAATTATCTGTATAGTTTGGTTCTATATGAATTTAGCCATGCCCTGACTGTTCTTTGCTGAAAATAGGGGCATGGAGGTATAGATATGAAGCCAAGAAAGGATATCACTGTTTCTTTCAGAAAGAAAAATTATATGGCTCTGAAGGTATCCTACTATGAGCCACCTGCACTAGCATGAGCCTACATTTGTGTTATGTCACATAGTAAAAATCATTTTGCATTACTGTCCGTTTTGCATTACTGGTCTCATGATAGTAGGATCAGAGAGGGTTAGCATAGAAGAATGAAATGCTAAGTATCCATAATGAGACAAAGCTAACCTAAATTGTATGGGAGATATAGCATCAAAAATGAAATAAGTATCAGAAACTAAGTAAAAAGGCAGTGATGCCCACTCAGCTGCTGTCTAAGATATAGCAGGAACAACTGTATTCATCTAAATAAAAGGGCAGTGATGCCCACTACATTGCTCAGTAAACAATACTAAACAGTAAAAGCAAAGTTAACTCACCTCAGCCACTGCCTAAGATGTAGCAGGAACAACTGAGGGGAGTTCTGAGAACAAAATAAGAATATATAAAGTGGGCAGAGATGTGAGTGTTAACTCCAACCAACTCTGAAATGGGAAGTCTGAAATCCATAAGTAGAACAATGAAAGGGGATGCAGTTCTGAGACATTGGAAGCAATCAGCACTGAAGTAAGGTTAGGAAATGGAGGAGTGCAATGGTAAGTACCTTGTGTGCCATTTAGATCTGACTTCTGGCACTCTGTCCAGGGTTTCCAACTCCAGTGTGCAATGACTGACCATGACTAACCATGTCTAGTCAGAGTCTGATAGGAGCACTCGGAGGACTTCAGAGTTGTAGTCTTTAATAATAAGAAGGCAGAGTATCTGGATAAGCATAGAATGGAGAGTTAAGTGAGAAATGGAGAGTACAGGTTGTCAAGGACTATAACTCCAAAGTCCTCTGAGAACTCCTATTGAACTCTGAGAAGGTGTAGTCCAGAGCTCTATGAGATCTCATAGAGCTCATAACCCTAACTGGAGTTCACAAATGGAGGTTTGGGACTTGGTTCTAATGGTACTCCAGGTACTTATCATTACATCTACTTGTTTCTAACCTTACTTCAGTACTGATTACCTCCAATGGTTCAGAACTGCACTTCCATTCATTGTTCCCATATGGAGTTTGCACTTTTCACTTCAGAGTTGGTTGGAGTTAGTGCCCACATCTCCACCCATGTTATATACCTCTTGTTTTTGTTTCTGGACTCCCCTCAGTCGTTCCTGCTACATTCTGGGCAGCAGCTGAGGTAAGTCAACTTTACTTTTATTATTTAGCCTTGTTTTCTGAATAGTGTAGTAGACATCACTGCCCCTTTACTTAGGTAAATATCAGCTGTTCCTGCTATATTCTGGGCAGCAGCTGAGTGGGCATCATTGCCCCTTTACTTAGTTTTAACACAGGTAAAAGAATGAAGAGGATTGATAATGCACTAGAACTGGTCAAGTCATAATTGGGTATTGCAGTTAGCAACTGATTATAACTGATCTAGTAATTGAAGTGAAATTGGAGTTATACTATAGGACATCAGGAAAGGAGAGGAAAATCATCTAATTGTGAGTAGAAAAAGCAGAGTTAGTGCAGAACAGAGCAAAGTTGTCATGATTGTGACACAGTGTAGTAAAGGAGCACACAAAGGAAGTGGACACCACTTCACAGAAATACAAAGGTATTGCAGATGATCCATGTCCATTGCATCAGTGTCATAATTATTACCAGAGGGCAGATCAGCCATAGCTATGTCACCATGTAGACAGAAGACAATGTGGGAGATTGGGGAGCAGGTGGGACAGAGGCTACATATCTTGATATCTGGGTTAGGAGTTGAGGATAATTCCTTGGGGTTGTTGCAAAGCTGCCATTAAAGCATTAGGAGACACTGGGGAAGATAATATCAAGGACTACAACTCCAAAGTCCTCCAAGCACTCCTATCAGACTCCAACTAGATGTGGTCAGTTGTGATCAGTTACCATGTGCCAGAGTCTGAAACCCCAGATGGAGTGCTCAAATGGAGTGCTGGGAGTCAGATCTAAATGGTGCTCAAGGTACTTACCATTACACTTCTCCATTCCTAACTTTACTTTGGTGCCAATCACTTCCAATATCTTGGAACCACATCTCCTTTCATCATTTACTTATAGATTTCAGACTTCCCATTTCAGAGTTGGTCAGAGTTAGCACTCGCATCTCCACCCACTTTATATACCCTCACTTTGTTCTCAGAACTCCCCTCAGTCATTCCTGCTATGTCCTAGGCAGTGGCTGAGATAAGTTGACTTTACTTTCACTATTTAGTATTATTTTCTGAGCAATATAGTGGGCATTACTGCCCCTTTACTTAGTTTTTGATAGATAATGGAATCAGGGCTCCATCAGGGCAATTGCAAGATATAGTCAGTGAGATGTCAGGAACATTTAAATCCTTCTGATGGACTACCATCTTAGGCACTGCTTCTCAGAGTCAATAGACCCCTTTTAGGTAGGGTTCTTTGTTAAAGTGAAATTTACCAAATAGACCCTCTCTCTGCTCTAGCATTATCTGACTGGGTCTATTATTAGCATAGCATGATTACTACCTTCTGCTGCCCATTAGAATATTGTAGGCAGAGTACTTCTAGAGGATTTGTGAATCCTTCTTGGGGCAGAAATGCAGTTAACATGCAGTTTTAAGATTCTTCAGGTGAGATTCCACTGTGCCTTTTGTCAAAGACTACAACTCTGAAGTCCTCTGAGCACTCCTATCAAACTCCACAACACCAACCTGAGTTCTTGTGCAGAGGTTTAGGACTCAGTGCAGATAGCATCACAGGTACTCTCTATTATGTCTTCTTATTCCTAACCTTTCCTTCAGTACCAACTACCACCAATATCCCATAACTCCACCTCTATTCATTATTCCCATGTGGAGTCACACACTTCCTGTTTTGGAGTTAGTTGGAGTTAGTGCTCACACCTCTGCCCATGTTATATATACAGTGACTTATAAAATTGTCCCAATGTTTTGCATATTTTGATTGTTTATTAAATAGCTTTCAAATGCAAATAAATATCAACAAAGTGTCAGTGTATGAATAAATGTATTTACTCAGGGCTAACTATTGGTAAAAGAATTATGTATTCAGATCAGAAACCATGGAGATATACAGGCTCCTTCACACTATCATTAAGATATGAGAGGGTGATATCCTAGTACATGTGGTGACAGATCAATCCAAGTGGCAGTGAAGCATTTCAAACCCAGCATAATTTTAATCCTCCTCACACTCTCAACAATAGCTGCAAGAAAACATTTGTAAACAATGTCAGCCACAGCAGCTGAGTCAACAGAAGTTGAAAATATATACATGTGAACTATGGTTAGGGTTACATTTTAATAAATGCAGCAGATCAGAGTCACATAGTGGCAGTGCAGGCAAGTTGAGTACATAGTCCTGCAAGCAGGAAATGTGGTGAAGAAATAATGCAGAGCACATCCTGATTTTGTTTCAATAGTATTTCAATTACAGCCAATTGCCACAAATATGGTTGAAGGTACAAGATCTCCTCCATGTGCTTTTGGATGTCAGATATAGAGGGGACTGGTGTAGAGTGCAGTGCATCTCTACATCTACAGTGAGATGCAAAACTATTGCAATGTTTGACACTTTTACAGTGTATGAAGTGTACTGCAATAACCTGTGGGAATTTCACTTTACTTTGGTGAGAACAAATAAAGTACAAACCCTTGGCCACAATGTGGTTCCCAGGATCATGTGATTTTGTTCACACACTGTCAAGATACATCCATTTCAAAACAGCAATACCATTGCAATAGTTTTGCACCTTTTGATATCTTGGGTATATTAGTACTTGGTATACCCTCCCTTTGCCTTGAGAACTGCTTGAATCCTTCTAGG
>JBBPMH010000563.1:0-22231 GCA_038090235.1 Pulveroboletus ravenelii
ACAACGCCGGAGCCGTTCCCTGTGGACATGTATGCCAAAAGTGCGAAACAGGCACAAAACGCCACAGAGACATAAGGCAATCCGGACTTGGATGTCCTCAAGAATATTTTGGGAGCACTGTGAGAGGCGGCAAGGCCGTCTAGGTGGTTCCATAGTCAGTGCAATGGCGAAATGCATGATAGTTGATCAGTACATAGTGTGCGGGACGCAACGTAGAGATCGCTGGAGGCGGCAGACCAAGCTGATGATAAAACGGCGGCGTTGACAACCTGACAAATTTTGTGGTCAAGTGTCCAAGGAAATTAAATGTCTCAACTCACAGACGGGAGACCCTTGATACCAGCCTGACTAATAGCAATAACAAATGGGGATGCGGAGGCATTCCCGGAATTCAGGTTGAGCAGAGGGTTGTTTGACGGCACGAGTAGCCCAATGATGAATACACCACCAATATAGAACAAGAGAAGGCGAAAATATACGCTTTGAATTGCTTTTGGGACATTACGGCGAGGATTCTTGGCTTCTGCCGCCGCCATCTATCATCCATGTTGTAAGAGTTGGACCATGGGGGGAACAATAACACATACAGCAACTACTTCCCCACCGACATACGAGAATGCTGCTTGGATGGTGACACGAGACCATCCAAGGAAGCTCCCTTTTGCACCCTGTATGCCATCAAAGTTGACGAAGGGCCCTGGATTTTTCCAATACCGAAAGCCAATACGGTCGTGGCTTGGACCTCCACCCAAATCGATTACAATGCCCAGGATGATCAACCCAATGATTGTGATCACTTTGATGGAACTAAGGGTGGTGCTTAGAAGACGACTCGACTTGTTGGGAATTGGATGTACTGACCAAAACCAAAACTCTGCTTCTCCGTATGCCCCTAGATGACTTGAGCACATACGCGCCTCTAGTTGATAGGGGCACTCACTAACTCCGAAGGTGTTGATACCCACGACGACGGCCAAACATATCGTGATCCAGACTGCATTATTCACTTTTTGATCCCAAAAATCAATAACAGTTGCAGCGGCGGATAATTCAGCTAAAGGGTCATCAGAACAGACGAATTTTTTTATGGGTTGAACACGCACCAGGTAAAATGAACTACACGTTAGATAATTAGATAATGAGAACACGATTAATAGATTTGACCAAAAGGATCGATACCGTCCAACTGTACCACAGATTCCAGCCCATGGTAAAGGCGAAAGCGGGATCGACGAAACGCTCAGCCAGCTTGACGTGACCACCTGCCACGGGGAGATATGCGATCATCTCACCCACTGTAATCTGTCGAGATGTAAGATTCTCGTTCCGCCGGCTTCGCACATGCTCACCATGACAGAGTAACAGATCGTTCCGACAAAGATGTATCCTAGTAACATTCCGACTGGGCCGCCATTCATCAAGGCGGAGGCAGTTCCAAGAAACAAACCAGTGCCAATAACCCCGCCGAGGCTGGGGACGTTAACGCGTGGGTGGACGAGAAACTGTCATATACCTTATCATAGTCACATGTCGATTCTTGAGCTGGCGGCTGAGTGGGGTGAGATGCGTAGGGGCGCTTCCACCCACTTCTGCAGAATCGACCTCTGCGCTGAGAGTCGACTTTTTTGCAGCATTTTGCTCTAGACTCATGTTTGTGTCGGAAGCAAGGTTGGCAGGATTGCCAGGATTCTATATTTGTCGTAGCGAGTGACATTCGGCAAGGATGTGGCAGGTGGCAACGAGTTCGACTGAGCATCGTCGTATGTATGGATAGACGGTGCGCTGATCACTGGCCTCACGCAAGCTAGCCTTTTATGACTGTGCGATGATCATTGGACACCGGACACTGCGAAGAGCGATTAAAAAATATTTGTAGACTTCTTTATTGGATATGGTGTATTGCTCGACATGTCAAGAAAGTGATACTGTACTAATACTACTGGAAAGCACGACACCCACGGCGGCAGGAACAGCAAGGCTAAAACGAATACCTACCTGATTTGGTCGCTCCGATGTGCCCGCGTGATCGGCAGCCAATCCCATAACCACAACACGCTGGATCAGCGCCATCATGGCACAGCTCGACACTGGCCGAATCGAATAGCCAAAAACGCCCCCCCAACAAGAGTGGTCGCCCATCCCTCCCGCCAGATTGGACCACAAACCTTGAGGTTTTACCGTTTTAGTTGGGTGCAAGCTATCTAGGCTCGGGACACTGGCTGTGTATCTTGGAAGGACCTCGGGCACTGCAAATATTCATAAGCTTAGTGATCAAACAAGGTAAAGCATAATGTACAGGCACAAATGTGCAAAGGTAGGAGTACACAAAGTAGCGAATCGGTCAACCAAGACCTCGCTTGACCGCTTCCTTTTTTTGAGTGAGGCCCTTTATTTCCTTTTCTTGTTGGCCATCTTCCAATCGGAACTCTCCTGTGGCTCGGTCGAGTAGTCAGGCGATAACGTTACTCGTCAGACTGCCCGTATAAGCAGTGCACCCAAGATGCCTGGTGATAATGCAACTAGACTCAGTAGCGCCTGCAACACGTGGGCGGTCGTGCAGCCCATCTAGCGTTCTTCCGGAGAAATGTTTTCCATCCGCTAGTCACGTGGCCCACATCGAACGTGGGCTTCCCCAATGTGTTGCATGTTGAACAAAACAGTGACCCGCGGACGACCCTTGTCCTTATTTGCTCTCTGCGGCCACGACCAAGCCCAAGAACTTTCCAGACCTCAGCTACCAGAACGGCAGGACTAATTTGGTAGCGATGTCTTCGCACGACACCCCTTCCGTCCACAGCGTTCGACCGTCAGGTGTGGTCTCGCATGTCTTCCATCCGGCAATTTTGTAGCTTACCATCGACTCATTGCAGACCTAGTGGAGCCTCTGCAACAGGTCAGGCTCCTCTCTGCCCTCAGAAGTGGTATGTGCTTGCACGAAATGGCAAACGCCTGGACGCTGACGCAACCAACACCTTTTAGGCGACCCCGCCCTTCTTCATCCCTTCTTGACCGAAATCGGCAAGGAGAGACGTAACTCGATTGATGGTGACCTCAACACAGGTGCTGCCGTCTTGCACCTAGCCATCCGCTGTGCTTCCGGTGCGTGTCGTTGAGTTGGCTCAGAAACACCCCTTAATATAATAAAATTTTCCACAGCGGAGACCGTACAGCTTCTCTTATCACACAGAGCCATTTCACCAAATGGTATACACCCACCAGGAAGCGGCACTACTGCTCTCCATCTCGCAGCGTCGCTTGGACGTGCCGAAATCGTGTCTCTCCTCCTTGATCAGCCTGGCGTAGACGACACCCTCCGTGATAATCAGGGGCGTACATGCAAAGATGTGGCAAAGGGGAAGGAAACTGTTCAGATCTTACAGGGTACGCTGACTTATTCCCTAACCTTCGTCTTGTCCTTCATTTTCTCCAGATTCGCGATCCTATCTTAGTGCATCATATAGATCATTGCTGCACTCATATGCTCTTTCCCCCTTGAATGCTCAGCCCTGCCAAGTCCTTGTATCTCTCTTGGAATCACCGCGCGCGAAAGGAATCGATCTTTCCTATCTTGACGATACAGTCGGAACCTCGCTTTTGCATGAAGCAGCACGTCGCAAAGACTTACGGTTAATCGAGCTTGTTGTGCGTGCAGGAGCAGATGTGTTCGTGCGGGACCGGCGAGGAAAGATGGCTTACGATGGCTTGGGAAAAGACGACCGTGTGGGGGTCTTCCTACGTCAATGTAAGCTTTTATACTTCAAACCTTTGGAGTCTTCTCTGAGGGGTTGCAGTCGTCAATCACGATCAGTCGCTGATCGATCTGCCGGTTTCGGAACCACCTGTCCTGAAAGGATATTTGAACAAGTATACAAACGTCGCCAGAGGGTACAACACTCGGTGGTTCGTCCTCAAAGATGGCGTTCTTTCCTGTTCGTACAGACATCCCGTTGCTGTGAAAAAGTTTTAACGTGGTTTTCCGCAGACTATAGGCACCAAGAGGACGAGGCGATTGCTAGTAGGGGAGCGATTTCGATGAAGACGGCGATTCTTAAAACTGGTACTGGCGCTGAGAAAACGCGCTTTGAAGTTTGCTCCACGCCAGTCCGTGGTCATACGACAGGGATACAGAGATGGTACATGCGGGCGAACCACCCCGTTGAAGCTGCACGGTGGACCCAGGCAATCAGCCGGAGCATGGAGTGGTGCCGACGCGAGGCGGATAAAAATTTTACGGGTCGGCGGAGCACGGAGAGCGACAAGAGCGCCTTACGGCCAGTGAAGATCCGGACCAGCTTTCAGTCAGGGATATCAGCAATGAGGGAACTTGGGACACATAGTTTGCGTGGGGAGCAGTCGTCCCTAGTAGATGCAGCGGAGGAGTATGCGCCAATCGTCGGTGAGACATCCAAGGACGGCATCCACGCTCCTGACGAGGAAGCGGTTGAAGAGGTTGGGAATCGACTCGATAGTTCGGCAGCGTCAGATATCACACAGAGTCACCCTCCTCATGGCAGCACTTTTGACCTGCATGGGAACTCGGTTGCGGCACAAACGGAGCTCACCGCGCAGCTTCTTACTGGACTGTCTTTACCATTGGACGCGCCCCTACGCACGCAGGAACTTCGAGAAGCTCTCAAGGAGTCTTTTGCCGCGGTTCAGTCGATGATAAATGAGTACATTCAGATGGCAAAAGAGAGGGAAGAGTGGTGGAGATCACAACTACAACGAGAGCGCGAACGACAAACAATATGGGAAGAAAGCTTGCAGACTGTCGTCCGTGAAGGGGAAGCCCTTGAGAGAGAGCTGCGAGCTCGCTCTCGCAGACGCGGAAGCAGGTTCTTCGACGCAGGAATGCAAGACGCTGGGTTGGCAACAATAAGGCGACGACCCCTCTCACTAACCGCCACGTCATCCGCCGTGCCTTCGGCTCAAGCTTCGACCTATTTCACGGCGGTGGAGACACCTTCTGTTTCAGTGACTTCCGTCACTGCCCCTGATGTCCCATCCCCTATGACCCCCACCCAGCGCCGGATATCGCAATTGGCATCACCAACTCGGGTCGTGGCAAACGAGACTGAGGACCTGCACGACACAGACGAAGAAGACGAGTTTTTCGATGCTATCGAGTTGGGTAATCTCCCGAACCTCGTTGTCAGCGAGCTTCTCGCCAGCCCCACGCACTCCTCAACCTGGTTACCGCTTACCGTTAGCTTAGAGCCTTACGCGGGATACGAACATCTAAGGACCGAGCTGCCTATTGGGAGAGACAATAGGCCATCTACCAGTCTTTGGTCTGTTTTGAAACATAGCATTGGGAAGGACTTGACGAGAATCAGTTTTCCCGTATTCTTCAACGAACCCACGAGCATGCTACAGCGAATGGTAGGTCAATGTGCTCTTGTCCTTTTCAGTGGGCCCATTCCCCTTATAGGCTGAAGACATGGAGTTTTCCGAATGCCGTGAGTCTCCTTGTTGATTTTCGATTAGATTTACTAATATAATACATTCATATGCAGTCAACGTGGCTGCACAAGAGAAGGACCCTCATCGACGGATAGCATTCGTCGCTGCGTTCGCGATGTCTAATTATTCATCAACTATTGGACGTATAGCAAAGCCATTTAACCCCATGCTTGTAAGCAAGACATTTCAATTTTGCACTGGGCGGGCACTCACATCTCCTCGAGAATGAAACATTTGAATATGTGAGATTAGACAAAGAATACAGATACATGTCGGAGCAAGTCAGCCATCATCCCCCGATATCTGCTTGCTGGGCTGAATCCCCAAAATGGCGTTATTTCGGCGAGGTACGCGCATGACAGTGGTGGGTACAACGAGATTGACCCCTTTGCAGGTTGATGCTCAGAACAGGTTCATGGGCAAGTCTTTTGAGATCCGGCCTACTGGTGTTGCGCACGCAGAACTCCTATTGCCTGAGGAGTGGGCATCAAACTATCCCAAAGCGACAACTGCTTTAGACACGGGAAGAGTGGTGGAGCATTACTCGTGGAAAAAAGTCATCACGAATGTTTCCGGTTTCATCCTCGGGTCTCCCACCATCGACCATTATGGTGATATGATTGTCAGTTCTCTACCGATTTATACTAGGCTTTACAGATGTTAATTGAATCTAGGTCACGAATCACCGTACCGGGGATCAATGTATTCTGACATTTAAGCCTCGGGGTTGGCGAGGCAAGGACGCGTTTGAGATTTGTGGATCCGTTAGTAATTCGGTCGGCGAGATCACCTATGAAATCGCTGGCCGCTGGAACAGTCAACTCATCTGTCGTGCTGTTGGTACTGGCAGTGGTTTTCTGCATCCCGACGCGACTGTTGGCAGTCCCGCGTCACCGAATTACATGGCAGAGTATATCCTACTATGGAGGAACTCTGAGAAACCGCCTGCGCCGTTCAACCTCACGCCGTTTGCGATCACACTGAACGACTGCCCGGAGGACACACTCAAACCGTTTCTCTGTCCCACTGATTGTCGTCTTCGGCCTGACCAACGCGCGTTCGAGATGGGCAAATATGAACGTGCGAATGAGTTGAAGCACAAGCAAGAGGAGAAACAGCGGGCGACGCGGCGCGCGAGGGAGGATGGCAGGCTTCCATCCCATCGGCCGAGATGGTTTACTGCAGAAACAGACGGTGATACGGGGGAGCGTGTGTGGACGCCTTCCTGTGTGGGCGGTGTACTCGAGTATTGGGCGGAGCGGGAAAGAGTGTGGAAGTCGGGGGGCCAAGAACCCTGGAAGGACGTGGATTGCATATTCATTGAGGACATACCTTAGTTGATTTTTACTTCTTTTCTTTTCCTTTTTATTTAAATTTCGGGGACATGACTACTGATTACTCTGAGGAAATAAACTAGATTCGTTTATTGTACCTATAACTAGTGAGGTGTGTACCCAAGTCGATGAGGATGCTTTGTAGGTCATTCAGATTTCAATTGTTATCGCCCTGATGGCTCAGTTGGCTAGAGCGCAGGTCTCATATATTCCGTATGACCAGTAACAGCTACTGGGTAATCCTGAGGTCGCAAGTTCGAGCCTTGCTCAGGGCATACCGTTTTCTCTTTTTCCACTAGGCGACGTCATAATCAAACATTTCGAAGCTTAATTAATTTAGGCGTGTAACTCGCTGGTCACGAGTCTCTCATGACCCTCGGGAAGGACAGGCTCACTCCGTTCGCTTTCAGGCCCCAGCAACATCTGCTCGTCCAACCTTGGAGTTTGAGAATCAAACAGCATGTCCCCGCCTGCCCATTCATGGAACAGCCTTGACGAGCTCGGGTTCGCGAGCGCACTCGCCAAGGCACGCAAGAGCTATCAAGAGGGTGGGATCCCGATTGGCGCTGCGCTGGTCTACCATGGTACCTCACGCATGGTTGCCAATGCAGCTGTCCTCGGGTGCGCTCATAACCAGCGGATCCAAAAATCATCGCCGACGTTGCACGCTGAAATGGCCGCCCTCGAGGACGCGGGGCGGCTCAAGGCAGCCGTCTACAGGAATTCGACCATGGTACCCACTCCCCACATGTTCGGGGGTATAAGCTGACGTTTTACGGGGACGGATGGTGTTTCACACAGTACACAACCTTGAGGTGCGGGATGGAATGATGTGTCGTCGTTTTTGGGGGCTCTTACCGTTGCTTTCTGTTGACTTTGACAGTCCCTGCATCATGTGCACCGGCGCCATCTTACTCTACAAGATACCTCGCGTTGTCGTCGGAGAGAACATCACCTTGGTAGGCGCTGAAGAGCTGCTGAGGAGCAACGGTGTCGAGGTCATCGTCCTGGACAACGCAGAATGTAAAGAGCTCATGGGACGGTATATCAAGGAGCATCCAGAGGTAAGCCAAGAGTAACATTCTATTGCGACCATGCACGTTCTATACGCGAATTGCAGGAATGGAATGAGGATATCGGGGAATGACCCTTGATGCAGTTTGTCTATAGCCGGTCACTGAAAAGGAAATGACCATCAGAAAACGAAAGACGTGGCGTACCATTATGGTGCTGCGATAGTCGCCGTGACTGCTTCCCCAAACCCGTCTTTTATAACTTCTCGGAAACTGACCTCCAGAATACCCGTGCTAGACACGATTGCCTGTACCTGTACCGTCGCTTTACCCTTGATCGGGCGTTGGGGTGACAACGACAACGAAGCGAGGTAAGCTTCCTTGGTCAGCGTCTTTTCTTTTACTTCCTCAAGTTCCTCGTCTTCGTCTTGTGCATCTTCCTCGTCCTCGAGCTTGGGGGGCTTCACGTGGTCTATCTTCACGCCCTCCTTCACTTCCCAAAGCTCGAAACCAACTTTTCTGCCAGCTTCACCGGCCTCTACCGCGAACATCAATGTTCTACGACAGGGGAGAGGTGTCTCTTTAAGAATGAGAGGTATCCAGATACCGCCCAGTGACCCCGCACCGTCCTCTTGGGGCACGAGTAGACCGATGGTCCGACTGGTGGCGGCCACGCTAGTCGCCTTGCTCTCCTTGTTGAATGTGCCCAACAGGTCTTCTGACGACTCTTGCACGAGTAACACAAGCAAGTGAGCTTGCAATGCGCATCCGCGCGCAAGGATCGTTGTTGGGTCACCGACGCTCCCGCCGACGACCGTGCCTGCCTTGAATGGAGTGATGACGGATTCGGTGAATCCCTGGGACAGGGTTTCGTCGAGGCCCGGAAGCGAAGCGGATCCTCCGATATACACGATCTCGTCGATATCATAGAGGTCGATCTCTGCGCTCTCGGCCAACTCCTTGACTTTGGCGTACACCTGGTCATAAATGGGCCTCACCTCCATATCGAATCGGAGGCGATTGATGGATCCAGTATAGTCGAGGCCGTCTTTGAGCGACTCAACAGAACAGGTTGCAGCGCCAGGACTCGCGCTCAATGTGCGCTTCGTGTGTTCGACCGCGAGACGGAGTTTTGCCTCGGCGCGTTTGTCTTGGGGGTCGGTCGCTGGTGCAACCGTCAATGGCGTTTTCATTTTCTTGATAAAATCTTTGGCGAAGAATCGGATGAGTTTTGAGTCGATTTCGTCACCGCCGATGGTGGGATCTGAAAGCGTGGCTAGGGCGTATGCGAGGCCTTCGCGGATGGACAGAAGGGATAATTCAAGGGAGGATGCGCCGAGATCGACGATGAGCTGTGTTCGGTCATTGGGGGCGCCGTCTGCGTCCTCGGATGCGCAGGCGGCGACGGCACCGGCGTCGTCGAGTAGTTGAAGGACATGAATGCCTGCATCTTCTGCAGCCTTGGAGAGTGCCTCTCTCTGTGCATCGTCGAACCAGGAGGGTATGCCGATGACTGCCCCGATGATCTTTCTCCCGAGGAAGTCCTCTGCGGACTGACGGAGGGAGCCGAGGAATATGGTGGTCACTTCGGAGACGGTCAGGATGCGTTCTGCTTCGATAGGTTCGGAACGAGGGGTGGCCACGTGAGAGGCTGCAGGCGTGTTGGTCGCCGTGGCGGGCAATGGCGATGGAGCGGGTTGGAGGACCGTCACTTTGTAGGCGGGTGTATCCGGCAAGGAAGGATGTTGGATGACAAGTGTAGACACGGACAGCTTATCCCGAGGCACCTCTGAAAACCTGTGAACCTGTTTCGTTTTTCTCTGCATGAAAGACTAGGGCGTATGGGACACACTTCTTTCCGACGAGGTTGCGGAAGCCGGTGATCGTGTTTGGGGCGTTTTTGACGAGCTGTTGCTTGGCTTGGTTTCCAATGTACTGTGATCGTGTACGATTGTCAATGTTGGATGTGGAACGATCAGGCGTTGCGTACCATCTCTTCGCCACGAAAGGAGAGCGCACAGGCGATTTGGCGTTCGCCATCTTCGTTGGCTATACATTCCACGACGCCTTCCTGTTCGCGAGAGAGCGCATGAGCGATGGTGAAGCAATGGACAATGGTGGGCGGGTACCTTTGTGAACACGGCGATGGACGCATACGAGTTGCCAAAGTTGATGCCGACGATGGGCGGGGTGGAGACGTCGACGGGCTCGGCGCTTCCGTTTGGAACTGGGCCGTTTTGTGGCATGACAACGTTCGAGCTGGACGCCGACAACGACGACGACGACTCTTTTTTTTTTTTTTCGGGTGCGGGTCTTTCGGGATCGTTTGCAGGGAGAGGTTCTGTGTTGCTGAGGTAAGCAGCGGTGGTCCATATCAGATTAGATGGCAGCCAAATGATATCCAACGTCGAGGATGTCTCGTGCCAAGGCGCGTTTGCAGGCCGTGCAGAAGGTGCTGTCGACGCACACCGTGGACGATGATATCGACGGCTTCCTCCTCCCCGACCGCACCAGAGTCGACATTGTTCGGTTGAAGCCGGATACCGCGTCGAGCCCCCCTCCGCAGACAGAGATTCGGGTGGACAACGTCCCGGTGTGCACCTATCAGCCTCTCGAGCGTACTGCGACCTTGCTTCTGTCCGCTGTGGGTACACCACACGAACACAGCGCGACACACGTCCCCAGCTACCCCGTGCTGGAGATTCACCCCTCGATCACGCGCCAGATCACGGTACAGGACGCGTGGGCGATCATCTACGCCCTCTTCGTCCAGTACCACGACCAAGAGACTATCCCAGTCGTGCTCTCATCCGACATCGACAATAATGTCGATCTGTACGTGTACATTCACCGTTCGGGGCTCGGTAGGGCTGCGCTTGGGAGGCGGGCGGACGCCGATGAGCTCTTCCTCTCCAGAGCGGCGTTTTGGCAGGGCGCGGGGACACATGGGTACCACCCCCGCGGATGGCTACCGTCCTTGTCCTCTTTGACTCGATATGCTGCTTCCCCATTCCCATCCGTTCCGTCGTTCACGCGCACGCCGCTCGTGATCTCTGCGCATCCTTTGCGACCGCCCAAGCCTCTTCCGGGAGAAGTGCTCTACCGTCGCTATTGTCCCCAAGTGCAGCAGATGCTCGAATTTGCTTACTTTAATCTCGGCCAAGACGATCAGGTCACGCCCCACCTCGACGCGTTCCACAGGTGGCACAACGATGATCGGGTGAATAAAGGATGGAACGAGCGCGGGTCTCTCGAGCAGCACAGGCAATATCTGCGCGGCGTTTTACAAGACGCTGCGGTGCTGCCGATGATGATCAGCTGGGACGGCGAGCTCATGGGATATCTGGAGCTCGTTTATGTCAAGGTGAGGCACTCTGGAACGGGTCGGTGTTCGTGTTCACATATCGTTCGCAGGAGAACCACGTGGCGACCTATGTGCCGGGGGGTGTGCATGACTGGGATCGAGGTATACATGTTCTTGTTGGAGAAGACCGGTTCAGAGGCTCGGAAAGAGGTGGGCCGGATTTGTATGTGGACACATGCCACGGGTACTGACGCGTCTGTGTTAGCGCAAGCGTGGCTCCGCTCGATCCATCACTACATCTTTCTGGCAGACCCGAGGACGGCACATGCGATTGGAGAGCCGCGGGCAGACAACGGCGCGATGGTGCGGATCGCCTTGGGCTCGACGATGCATCTAGAGACGGTGAGGCATCCACATCATGGCGAGAACAGCACTTGATGTGTTCTGTTGCAGCTGTTCGACTTTCCTTACAAGCGTTCGGCGTTGGTCGTTCTCCCCCGTGAGCGCTTCTTCAGGATGGATGTCCTCTAAGTAGTAGTGTAGTGTCACGTGAGATGCCCCCCTCTGGATAAAGTCGTTCTTGTTCTTGTTCTTGCACGATCATGGCCAATTGTCCTCATCAGTCCGACCTATCCAACCTACCACAACCCAACATCAGCCAGTCTGTCCATCGCGAAGAGTGCACCCAATGCTTTGACAACCAGGTAAACGCCCGATCCCCCGCGCGATGACTTGGCACTGGGCTGCGTCACACTCACACACGGCTATAGGACGGCGACGAGGGCATCGATGTCTGTCTCGTCTGCTTCAACGGCGCGTGCCTCGGTCCAGATCGTCACCATGCGCGCACCCACGTCGCACGATCGGGGCACGCCTTCACCCTCCACGTCCAACGGACGCCCAAGCAGACGTTCAACGGCCGCGTGCGTCTATCGCCCCTCTTCACGGCGAGAACTGATCCGTCTCGTAGGGCGACGACGACGAGCCGCCCGCGAAGATGACTAAGCTCGCGATCGTCCAGGAGCGCGAGGAGGACAAGTACGATCATCAGACGACGCTCAAGTGCTGGAAGTGCGATGCGATGTACGGCCGGGCGGTCACGGCGGGCGGGGAGACGGTGCGTCTTGTCGTGCATGCTGCCCCGCCTCTTGCCTCTTGGTGCTCACACCCCTCTTGTTGGTCGGCAGACGAGACGCTTGACGGACGGGATCATGCAGTCCCTCTCCTCCGCCCGTCAGTCAGAGGTGAAAGCCTGGGAAGAAGAGATTGTCACGTGCGAGCATACGCTTTTACTCGAACAAGTCGCGAGCGGGCCTATTCTGGCAGAGGGTAGGCGAACCCCGTCTTTGGGTGTTTTGGGCATCTCACACTGATCATGCACAGGCCTTGCGCACTGCGCTTCGTGCGCGCTGACGTCTAATCTCTGGCTTTGTCTATCTTGTGGTGCACTGGGCTGTGGGCGTGCGCAGTATGGCGGGACGGGTGGCAACGGGCATGCGCTGGCGCACTTTGAGGCGACACAGCATCCGGTCTGTGTGAAGCTCGGGACGATCACGCCCGAAGGTGGCGCAGGTGTGTGCCAGCATATTTACCCACATAGGCTCGCTCATCGACCTCGCAGATGTCTATTGTTATGCGTGCAACGACGCACGTCTCGATCCGGAGGTGACGACACACCTCGGTGCATTTGGAATAAACGTGTCATCGCAAAAGAAGACGGAGAAGAGCATGACAGAGCTGGTAAGATACATTTAGGGGTCTGAGACACGCTCAAGTGCCTGTGCAGCAAATTGAACAAAACCTGGCGTTTGACTTTTCTCTCACGGCGGAAGACGGAAGTGCTCTAAAACCTGTCTTTGGTCCGGGTGCCACTGGACTGGCCAACCTCGGAAACAGGTATGGATAGCTTGCAGTTGATGGGGGTCGACACACTCAGCGCTTTCCTTCAGTTGTTACATGGCCTCCGTCCTGCAAACTCTGTTTGCACTTCCAGCTTTCCAGGACCGCTATTATCGCCGCCCTTTTCCGGGCTTGTCAGAGGACTATGTGTTTGAAAAAGCGTCGGTACACTGGACGACGTGCGGCCGGTCACTCCCTGCGGAGTGCCTCGAATGTCAGTTGTTCAAGCTCGCGGATGGTCTTTTGAGCGGACGTTACTCTCGTCCACATGCTGAACAGGGTCTGTCTGATATTTTCTTGCGTGTTGTCGCGGCAGACTGACGTTTTTGCAGCGCCACTGGACGAGCCGGAGCACACGCCTTGGCAGAGGGGGCTCAAGCCTGCCGGGTTTAAAGCGCTTGTGGGAAAAGGGCATGCCGAGTTCGCGACCATGCGGCAGCAAGATGCGGAAGAATTCTTTGGGCATCTGCTCACGGTGCTCAGACGATATAACCACCAGGCGAGAGGTGGCGCGCCAGGTAAGAGCATATCGGTGTTTGAGAATGAGCGAGAGCCGATTGCGATGTGACAGGGGAGGGCGAGCCCACGGAGGTGTTTTCGTTTGGATTGGAGCAGCGGTTGGAGTGTTTGGGGTGTCATCGGGTGAGGTATCGTGTGGACGACATGGACGTCTTGAGCTTGGGTGTCCCGGCGACGGAAATATCGGCGGATGAGGGGTCGAAGCCGACGTATGCGGCTGTCCCGCTGGAGGTGTGTCTTGACCTCTTCCTTGGAGAGTCGGGGCAGGAGACGCTGGAATACGAATGCGAGGCGGGGTGCGGGAAGACACACGCGGTGAGACGGACGCGACTGGCCACGTTCCCGGACGTGCTCGTCGTCCACGCCAAGAAGTTCCAGCTGAAGAATTGGGTACCCACGAAACTAGGTATGTGCTCGTGGACCGAATCGCTCGAGACGTGACGGCGAGGTGCGACAGACATTCCTATTGTGCTGCCCGAGGGGGATCTCGTGTTGGACAGGTACCTCGGCAGGGGATTGCAGGCGGGGGAAGAAGAGCTTTTGGATGGGTCTGCGTCGTCGCCACAATATGATGCGGAAGCGATGGCGCAGTTGGAGGGGATGGGGTTTCCGACTGTCAGATGCCAAAAGGCACTGCTGGCGACGGGCAACTCTGGGGCAGAGGCTGCGATGGAGTGGTTGTTTGGGCACATGGAAGACCCCGGTAAGAGGGATGCGAATCGGGCGTGGTGCGAGGCTGACGGTGTTGGCAGACATTGACGCGCCGATGAGCGCGCCAGAACCCTTGACGGACCAAGTTGCGTTGCTGGCCGACATGGGATTTACGTCTGCACAAGCGCGCAAGGCGCTGATGGAAACGGTACGTCGCTGCCTGTCGTGATTGCGGTAGAGGATGCTGAAGGAACATGCAGGGCGGGGATACGGAACGTGCCGTCGAGTGGCTGTTCAATCACCCCGACGAGAACCCCGACGAGACTGGGGAGAGAGCAGGCACAGGCGCAAGGGCCGTGGTGGTGCTGCCGGCCACATACCGACTGAAGGCGTTCATTTCGCACAAGGGTCCGAGCGTGCACTCGGGACACTACGTCGCCCACATCCGAGACGGGGACAGCTGGCTTTTTTTCAACGACGAAAAGGTGGTCGTGGCCGATCGGACGAGCGTGGAGGAGCTGCAGAGACTGGCGTACATGTATGTGTTTGAGCGGATTCGATCCTTGTAGACGAGTGTAGTCACGTGAGCGGCCCAAAAATATAAGATGACATCGTTGCGACAATTTTTGGCTTGCTTGAAAACTCCGCGATGGATGTAGTCTGTCGGAACAAATCAATAAACCAAGACCTCCATCTCAACTTTCAAGATCTTGACCTCGTCAGGCCTTGAGGGATGAGATGGAGGTCTTGGTGTGCCATGTTGCCGAGTTGAACAATTAGGGTCTTGCCGATTGACTATCAAATATCAATCAGCAAGGCCCCAATTGTCAGGTCTGAGACATGTGTTTTATCTTTTATTTAGGCTTTGCATCCTACTGCTTCACTTCCAGTGAAGAACTGGTTTTCATAGATACTGTACCTCTGTGGTGACATATTTTGAAAGCTGCGGATTCGGTCCTTGTGGACGAGTGTGGTTACGTAAGCGACACAAAGACACGATGACATCGGTCTCCGTGCTTGACCGCGTGTGCACCATTCGCTCTTTGATCCCCTTCCCCTTTGCTCGCCATGCTCCCGTCGCTCCTTCTCGCCGTCGCCGTCGCCGTCGCCGTCCTCGTCCCCCCCGCCGTCGCCCAGCACCCCGGCTCTTTCGTCGCCGCAGGCAACACACTCGTCAGCGCCATGATGGTCCGTCGCGCCCGCCTCGCCCGTCCCACGTCTGCTCATGCCTGTGCAGATGTTCCTCGGAAACGAAGAGATGGTCTACATCCTCGACAAGACCGAGGGCAACGCCGCCCAAATCAACGGGCACCCCGCCTGGGGCTCCGTCTGGTCTGTCTTTCCTCTCTCTCGTCCTTACCACCTCCAACGGAACAATGGCACACAGGAACATCAACACCCATCAGGCAACCGTGATGAGCGTGTTGACAAACTCCTTTTGTGCTTCCGGCATGCACCTCCCCAATGGCTCGTACGCCACGTTTGGTGGTAACGGTGCCGTTAGCATCGGTGCGCCGACCCTTCCCTCCCCTCCGAATACACACGCATCGTGTTTCAGGTTATGGTAATCCGTCCTCGACGGACTATGATAGCGTCTACGGCGACTATGATGGCAGAAAGGCCATCCGCATCCTGAACCCGTGCACCGCCGCCAACTTGTCCTCCCCAGAATGTCAGTGGTACGACAACCCGGCCGTGCTCGCCATGCAGGACATGCGCTGGTATGCCGCCGCAGAAGCCCTCGCAGACGGTACCGTCGTCCTCATCGGTGGCTTCACCTCGGGTGGCTACGTCAACCGGAACATCCCCAACGTCGATCCCGCTTACGAGGGCGGCGGCGCGACGCCCACCTACGAGTTCTATCCCACCCGTGGCGCCGCCACGGTCATGAACTTTATGACCGAGACGTCCGGCCTCAACTCGTATGCGCACACCTACCTCATGCCCTCGGGCAAAGTCTTCCTCCAGGCCAACCTCTCCACTAGTGAGTCGTCTCACCTCGCCTTGCTCACAGCTCATCGTCCTAGTTCTGTGGGACCCCGACCAGAATATCGAGACGCCCTTGCCTGCCATGCCCAATGGCGTCGCACGTGTTTACCCTGCCTCGGGTGCGGTGTCGATGCTTCCCCTCACACCGGCCAACAACTACACCCCGACCGTTCTCTTTTGTGGCGGCACTGATATGCCGGCGGATTACTATGGAAACTACTCCTGGCCGTTTTACAACACGTGGACGTACCCTGCATCCGCAGACTGCCAACGTATCACGCCCGAACCCCAGGACGGCTCTTCGCCCACATACATACAGGACGACGACATGCTCCGGGGCCGCACCATGGGTCAGTTCATCGCCCTCCCGGACGGCACCTTGCTCGTCATCAATGGCGCCTCCAACGGCACCGCCGGGTTTGCTAATCAGACACTCTACACTCCTTCGCTCTCTCAGATGCCCTTTTACCAGTCCCTCGCTTCAGGTCCGGTTGGCACACCTGCCATTTACAACCCCAACGCGCCCAAGGGGTCCCGCTGGTCCAGCGCGGGGCTCGGCTCGTCAAAAATTGCGCGGCTGTACCACTCGACCGCGATCCTTCTCCCCGATGCATCCATCTTGATCGCCGGCTCGAATCCCAACATTGATGTTGCGCTCGACGCGCCATATCCGACGACCTACGACGCCGAGATCTTTTACCCGCCCTACTTTTCGTCGAGCGTGCGTCCACAAGCGTCGGGTGTCCCTCAGACGCTCAGCTATGGAGGCGCCTACTTCAACCTCACCGTCTCCTCGACGTCGTACACGGGCACGTCCGCCAACAATGCCGCTGCCAACACCACCGTCGTCCTCTCCCGTGGCGGCTTCACGACACACGCGATGAACATGGGCCAGCGTCATCTCCAGCTGAACAACACGTATACCGTCAACAGCGACGGGTCGTACGTCCTGTACGTCTCCCAGGTCCCACCGAACGCGAACCTGCTCACGCCTGGACCGGCTCTCTTGTTTGTCGTCGTGAACGGCATCCCGGGTAACGGGACGATGGTGATCGTCGGCACGGGCAATGTAGAGACGCAGCCGACGGCGGCGGCGGCGGAGCTTCCGGCGGCGCAGCCATTCACATCGACGACGACGACCAAGTCGTCGGGTGCGGTGGATGGCAAACGGGGGTTGATGACTGGGGTCGTTGTCAGCGCCGCTGTCGCATTCTTGGGTGCAGTCGGTGCGTCGTCTTGCCTGCCTGGGTTGATTTGGGACTGACTGACGCCTCCGCCTACAGTCGTATATTTGTGACAATCTTTTGTTGTTGTTGGATACTATTGGACACGGATAGACCTTTTGTGTGTGTGTGATACCGTTATCATACCTGTACCCCGTGGACTTGTCTTTCTTGCTAATTGAATACTGCAGATGGGGAGGGAGCTGGACTCGCGGGAAAAAAAGTAGGTCCTATCTATGTGTAGCTTGAGAAATTGGATATGGACATGTTAAATGTAGTCATGGTGCTCTGTGCTACTATCCAACTTGCCGGGATGTGTTGTGTTACTTGGCTCGTGTTGCGTTTGGATGTCGGCGGTGATGGAGGTCGAGGTGGTCCTGTCTGGGCCTGTCTACACCAGTCGTCATCGGAAGGGGCGGCGTCGGTGGGGAAAACTGACGAGTGATCACCTCCGCTGCCCGAAAGAGAGAAAAAGGAGGGGCGACACCAGTTGTCGGGCTCGGGCTCGTGTACCCGGGGTGAGACAGAAGTCCAACGTGGACGGGGGCCTGGTACTGCCACTTGTCGGGATCCGGGGCTCGAGGAGAACGCGTCGGGGGATGACACTGTGTCGATCTCGGTTGTGCAGTCACCGGCGGAACCAGGACCACTGGCGTGTCCCAGTCCCAGTCCTGGGCGCCGAACGCGTCAAGAGGGCACGTACCACTGGCACCCCAGGGACAATATAATACCCACCGAAGCGACAACAGATCCAACGCTGAGCAGGGGTGGAAATAACATGAATAAAATGCACGATGGCGACGCGCGGCACACACATATCCACAACACGGGTGCTTCATTCTCGTTCCCCGCGCGCCTAGCGCGTCATACGTGTCGGTTGCAACCTGAACCCGAGGGAGAAACGGTGGCGAGAGGGGTCGTTGAAGGCGTCGTCGTAGCGACTCTTGGTTGATGAACCCACGAGGTCGCTTTGATGCCCACAGAGCTTGGGTAACAGACGCATGAGACGAACCCACTCAAACCGATTCGGGCCCGGGGCGGTACATCTGTTCGGGATGAATTGGAAACACGAGGTCGATGAGGTGACCGAGAAAGTTGCCCCGTTATAACAGGCGCCTCACGGATCAGGGGTGAACATTCTGCGGCGTATGCAAAAAAGGGCGGGCTGATTGAATACAATGAAAGCGACAGCCGCGACCAAGACATTGATCAAGAAGGTCGGTCAACCAGCAAGGAACGATTGCGCTACGCCTGTGCATACGGTCAGCCCAAGTAGACAGCCTGGCGGCAAACGCACAGATACGAGGCAGCGTTCACGAGCGTCATCAATCGTTTCCACACGTGTGGCATCAACTCATAACACCATATTGTTCGCTACTTGATGAACCACCCGCTCCGAATTGCGTTGGGTACCATAAAATCGGTGAGAGCGCGTGATAGTCTGCGATGATTGCATGTCAGGACGCGAGCTGGTCCGATGGAGGACACCCGCATGGCTGGGCGGCTCGACTTTCCCTTGCAGTGGAGATAGCGTTGCGGTGACGCTGACTAAGCTCGCGTTCATGAGGGCGCTCAATGACGTAATCACGCTACCCCTGTATTGACCAAATCCATCGTGACCAAGTCTGGTTCACCGCGGACGTCTGTTTGCCAGCGGGCTGTATCATTGCGCGATTCCCGCCGCCAGTCGAGTCAGTTCCATTGGCCGATTTGAATGTCTGACCCGGGGCTCTGCCAGCCAACATCTGAATCTAATTGACACGTTGGAGGACTGATGGTTGGGCTAGGACACACTGACAGAAGGCCAAGCATGTTGTAGGCTACATGTTAGATGAAATCGTATATAGTATTTGTGCGTTAGTTGGGGAGAGGATACACGAAAATAATGGATACACGACGTGTTTTTTTTACTACAAAAACCGGAAGGGTATCGACATGTCCACAAAGATCGAGAAATGCCAAAACGCGTTGATTCACGTCCAGATATCCTTCCAGATATCCTGATACCATCTCTCCATCATACCGGATGAGTCCTGCTCTTCAATCCCGAGACTTTGCGCATGCTTGGCGAACCAAAGACGTGTAGGCGTGTAGACGGTGTCGTCGGTCACGGGGGTTGGGTCAGCGGCGGTCGTAGTGATGTTG
Organism: Pulveroboletus ravenelii; assembly: GCA_038090235.1. NCBI lineage: Eukaryota > Fungi > Basidiomycota > Agaricomycetes > Boletales > Boletaceae > Pulveroboletus > Pulveroboletus ravenelii. The sequence goes on from JBBPMH010000563.1 coordinate 19,541, forward strand.
CTGGAACAAGTATCGGCCGGCTGTCCGTGCGTGTCCAAAGAAACGCCTTCGTTGGAAGCGACAGAGACAGCATCGCCAAAGCTTGCAGTAGGGGCGTCCATCGCGTTCGGCCATTCCGCGTGAGCTTGTTGTCCATCCGCATGCCACAAAGTCCTACCATGTCGAGCGAACGACGTGGTGCAGCCAACCTGAGAGCCGGAACTGGAACTAGCCGCGTCTGGCGACTCTACGACGTCCTGCTGTACATCTCCCGTGACACGAGAACCGCCTTCCTGCGAAGTCCAAGAGGAAATGTCAAGACGCGCAAGCGCGTCGTTGCCGGTGGCGTCTTGATTGGTACCGGCCGCACAAGTCCGAGAGGACTCAACTGGACGTCGCGCAGTGACATTTTGTTTCGGGGCGTGGTCTGATTTGCTGACATTCCACGCACCGTTGCCCGTGATGACCGGCGCGGGCGTCGTGGCGGCGGTTGATGGCGGGGCATAGGGAACAAAGGTCAGGGGCTCATCAGGTGTACGCCGCGGCCGCGGTTTATACCCGTGGTGCTTCGAGCGATGCTTTATCAATAAGGAGCGGTCGTTCGTCTTGTACCCGCAGCGCTCCTCCACTGACTCTCCAGAAGGCCCATGTACCGTCTTCGTGTGAGGGCACTCGTAAGTCTTCTCTCCAGTGCTAGAAGTAGACATGTCGGCATCGAGTGAGACTTGTGGTGGTGGAAGGGATAGGACTTACTGAGTGGCTTCGTGAACGCGCAGATTCTTCTTGGTTAGCGTGTAGAAGCCGCAGCGTGTGCAGTAATGTACACTGAAAGAGGACGTCGAATTAGACACAGGTCATGCCGCAAGGATACCTCTGACATACCTGTTGGGGTCTTCGTGAATGGCCCTGTGCTTTTTGAGTTGGAATGCACGCGAGAACACCATCCCGCATCCCTCGAGCTCGCAGGAATAAGTCTGGAGAGGGTCGATCAGTTCTGTATTCGATGAACGCGAGAAAAGCGTACCTTGGCCATGTTACATGTACGATCGTTGCATGCGTGAAATTAGAAGGGTAAGAATGAGAGGGTTACAGAAGAATAGCCTGATTCTCGCAGGTATACATAGATTTCATGTGTTGTGTCTCCCCGGCATACTCCCTGTATGTGACATCTATGTGTGTATCATGGCCGACTCGGAGTTGCGGGCGCTTAGTTTTGTTTGTCGGACTCGACCGTGACCGAGACGCCGCACGCCGGTTGACTGTGGTCCTCAGGGGCACCGGAACAGCATCGATGGATCGGGTGTGGGGGCAAAGCGTCGCCCAATCTGGGACGTACAATTATAGAAGACGAGTACAACCACTCTCCGCCGACGCTCAGTAGAGCATATCCCCGCAGAGTTGAATCGGCGTTCCAACCCACTCCGAGGTACTTGCCTTCGTCGGAGGGGGAAATTCTAAGGACGCCGGTTCGTTTTCAGGAATTTCCACCGTCTCGATGGCGGTCGAGATGGACCGCGTACAGTCCGCCGCCTCCCGAAGTAAACATCGAGGTACCGACTCGTTCTATCGACGTCTTCCCTGGAGGGTGCACAATGAGATTGCACTTGGTCAGAAATTGGAATGTGGGCTGGAAGCGCGACCGCCGTTGGAGTGTGCCTTCACTTCGGTTACCCTCCTCGCGCCATGTGTCAAATTGATCACTTGGATCGGTCAAGCACCATAACAAGTTCCGTGTCGTAACGCACCGCCACTGGACGGAGGCTATTGGTCCATCCTTGACCTTAGCCATCTGGCCTCGCTAAGATCTTTAGCAGTAATGTCAAAGCGTACGTCGTTCCGGCCAGAGGCAACGTGTCTTCCCTCTCTATCAATCACACCCATTGTTTCAATCTAGATACTGTCATCACGTCCCAAACCGAATGTCCATCCTGGCACTTTCCGGCGGGGTCGGTGCGACGTGGACTAGTTGGCACGGCAGGCGTGACTCGGGACCTTCTGCTTTGTGCAAGATAGAGGGAACTGACGCGATGTTCCGGGCGTGTCTTCACTCGCCCCAACTTCAACATAAAAGCTGGTAGGTCGGGGTGTCCCCCAACGTCCCCTTCCTGTGGCCACTCTTCCGGCATACCAGATACCCTCTCACTCGCAAAACTATCGAACAATCCATCATGCCTAAAGTGAGAGTGAGTTCTCCACTTGACTTCATCGAAGCTCAGACCGACGGATTCCTTCTAGACATTCTCCTGCGAATTCAAAAACTGCAATGCCGTCTTCAGAAAGAGGTCTCCACTGAAAACGCATCGATTACTCGTGCATATAAAACCCTCCAGGTACGTCGGGTTGATCATCGTGGCAAGTCGATTGTTGAACTCGACGAACCTTGATAGAATCCTTTTTTGCCCCAAGTGGCCGGATTGCGATTTTGTCACCGAATATCCTAGGGGATTATTGATACACCAGCATTACCAGTAAGGCTGTCCCGACGTGTCTTTTCTGGATCGACATGTTCACATTTCTCTCCTCTAGTGATAAATCGAGACCGTATAAGTGTCCTGACATGAACAAGGTGACCGTCGAAGGGATCATCTCAGACATGCCCTGCACATTCAGGGCAAACTGCACTTCCTCGTTGCTCAAACACAGAAAAAACATTCACGGTTACGTGCCGAACCGAAACCGCTCGCAGAAACGCAAATCTTCCCCCGCTGCAGC
>JBBPMH010000564.1:0-22222 GCA_038090235.1 Pulveroboletus ravenelii
TCAGGGTCAGAGTTAGGGCTATTGATGACCCTGCAAGGGTCAGAGCTGATATATTTTGGTTCTCTTGCAAATGTCAAGTCTTTCCAAAATGGCCCAACATTGGGACACTTATTTGAGCCACTGTAAAGTGGGCAGAGATATTGAAGCAATAAGAAGAGGAGTAGTCGAAAGACTACAGCAGTAGCTCAGTGTAGTTCACTATTACTGTAAAATGTACTGTATGACAACTGTAAGTACACCGAGATTAAGTAATCTGGTGGCTGTATGACTGCACTATGTTTGTGACAGGGTGCATACTAAATATGCAACAACAGGAGATGCGAGTGCTAACTCCAACCAACTCCAAAATGGGAAGTCTGAAATCCATAAGTGAAACAATGAAAGAGGATGCAGTTCCAAGGCATTGGAAGCGATTGGCACCGAAGTAAGGTTGGGAAATGGAGGAGCACAGTGGTAAGTACCTTGAGCATTATTTAGTTCCAACTCCTGGCACTCCATCCAGAGTTTCCAACTCCTGTGCACAGTGACTGACCATGACTGACCATGACTAGTTGGAGTCTGATAGGAGTGCTTGGAGGACTTTGGAGTTGTAGTCTTTGATAGGACCTACTGCATACCCTGCAAAATTATAGCCTCAATCCTTCTGATATCATCTTTCAGCAAGACAATGACCCCAAGCATACTTGCAAGAAGGTCAAGAACTGGCTAGAGGAGCAAGAATTCAGGACTATGGTTTGGCCTGCATAATCTCCTGACCTGAACCCTATTGAACACCTCTGGGGTTATCTCAAAGGAAGGCTTGCAAGGCATGAAAACCCTTTTAATGGGATTAATAAGTTATGGGAAAGGACTGAGGCAGAGTGGTGGAATATAGCATTTGGGGAGTGTCAGAAATTGATTGAAAGCATGCCTAGAAGGGTTCAGGCAGTGCTTAGAGCAAAAGGAGGCTATACCAAGTACTGATAATATCCAAATACCCTTCTCAATTTAAAGGTGCAAAAACCCTTTCCATGGTATTGCTGTTTTAAATAGATCATATCTCCACTGCATATGGACCAAATCACAAGCAATTATGTAGCCAAGAGTATGTACTATTTATGTCTCCACCAAAGCTAAGCAAGATTCCCATGCATTGTGGTGGTATGCTCTGTGCACCACATTAAGGGTTAACATGGAAAGGGTTTTTGAGGTCACTGCACATGTGTCTAGCCTAGCCTGGTGTATCCAGCTATGTCTTGATTGTAACACTGGGGTTAGTTTACTAGTATGACAATCTACTTAGCCCTGTGTCTAGCCTGGCCCTGTGTGCCCAGCTCTGTCCTGGGGATGGTCTCCCAGTATGTCAATCTATTATTATTGTGTCTAGTCTGGCCCAATCTGGAGTAGGCATAGGACAGACTACATTGTTATGTCCAGATCTAGCCAGTTGGGAACATAGATGGGAGAGCTAGAAGACTGTCAAGTATAGTCCAGTCTGGCCAGTGCTGGACAACCAAAGGCTGGTTTGCTGATGAAGCTCACCCTGCAAGCATTACCACTCTGATCACACTGCCTAGTGAGAGACTGCCTATGTCTGTGGCACCCCATGTCAACCTCCACATATCACTTTGAAGACAACAAGGGCACATCTATCCTGCACATCAGAGGAACCCTACACTACCTACTAGTGGGCACCCCATTTGATGTAGTACCACATGAATAATTCCCCCGACCATCAGCCCATTGTCTTCACTTAAGGGAGTATGCACTCATTTTCGCCCCTTACCTATGTGAAAGACCAGAAATTGTCGAGAGACACACAGCGTATGCGATGCCTCCAACGAGATAGGTGAGCACACACAGCACCTGCTCCTTCCTTGGGGGGAGCTCACACGCGCATCGCAGACTCCTTTCATCAAGGGATCACAGATCACTCCCCCTAGGACACCAGGCTTCAGGCCGGAAAACCCTCAAAGGTTTTCGCCCAACCCAACCATGCATTCACTCGCGGCCGTAGATATTTAGTACCTTCCTTGAACATCGCATTCTCTACATACAATGACCATCTCTGCGTACGAACACGGCAGCGTCCGAATGCACGGAACCATATACTAGTGTACTCCAACGGTGGCCGTGGACTCGGCGGTCGTAGCCTCAGCGGCCGTAGACTCGATGGCTGTGAGCTCGGTGGCCGCGAGCTTGGTGGCCGTGGACTCGGTGGCCGTAGACTCGATGGCTGTGGACTCGGTGGCCGTGGACTTGGTGGCCGTGAACTCCGTCACTGTCGACTGCTCCTCGTGATGTTGCTCGGTCTCGGTACGAACGATCCGTGTTGTGGATTGCGTATGACGAGTCTCCCTGAGACTGACGAGACGCTGTCGGAGTTCCTCGTTCTCCTTCCGACCCTTTCGAAGTACAACTGCCAGGTCCTCCACTCTCTTCGCACTCATCTGCAACTCTTGGTCGACCATCGTGGTCAGTTTGGCGACGGCAGCGTAGTCCTCTGATGCGATCAACGACTCCTCACGAATCTCCACTTCTTCAATACGCTGCGCGTGGTGTTCCTTCAGCCGGGAGGACAAGGCGACCAGTTTACCCTGGACTTGTTCGCTCTCCTCGCGTGTATACTTGAGTGCCATTGCCTTGGCCGTATCCTCACGTTTCCAATACTCGACCTGTTCGCTGAGTGTGGTCGCCGTGCGGTCCTTCACCACATTGGCCGACACTATGACCCGGAGTTGCTCTGCTTTGGCCGCGTCCAACAGCTTCCACTGCTTGACTTCCAACATGAGCTCGGTCACCTGCACCTCATAACGATCCTTGAGCTCAGTCATCCGGAAGGACGAGGCAGATAGGTCGCGACGGAGTTGCTCCAGTTCCTCCCTCAACATGCCCAGCTCCTTCGCCTTCGTGGCGTCTACACGTACCCAATTTTCTATCGGACAAGTTAGCACCGTGTAGTACATTTAGTTGCGCTGCGCGAACTCACCTATTTCAAAGGACGAATTGGCGAAATCGCGTCGGACTTGCTCGAGCTCATTGCGTATCTGCGTAAACTGCTCCGATCGAGTGATGTCCGACTGCTTCCACTTCTCAACTTCAAGCGTCAGAGAGGAGACGGAATGCTCTTTGCTCGACACCTGTTCCTTCAGAATGTCCAGCTCCGTCGACTGCACCTCGTAACGATGCTTTAGCTCAATGATTTGAGAGGACGACGTCACCAAGGTTTGCTCGAGTTCCTCCGTATGCTTGCGAATCGACACCATACGTTCTTCACTTGCCGTCTCTGTATGCTCCCGCTCCTCCACTTGCGTCTTGAACGTAATCAGCCTATGATCCTTCTCCTCGAGCGACAATGTCTTTCTCTGCAGTTCGTACTGCACAGAGATAAGCTCATGTCGTTGCGCTTCGTAGTCCGCCCGGACCTCAGCCAGCTGGAAAGCACAAGTCGACAACTCTTGCCGAAGCTTCTCGACTTCCCTGAGGGTTATCGCGAGCTGCTCTGCCTTGGTGGCTTCCGAACGCTTCCGTCGGTCGACCTCCGCTGTAAGGGAAGTGACCTTGTAGCCCTTATCTTCATGAACCGACGTCTGCATCAGGAACTCCTTGCGCACAGACGTCAGCGCCCGAGACTGTACATCATAACGCCCTTGGAGCTCCACCAGTTCAAAGCTAGAAACCGACAACTCTTCCTGGAGTACCTCGATCTCGCTCCGAGTGATTGCGATCCGCTCCACTTTCCTAGCATGAGCGAGCTTCCACTGGGTGAGTTCGCTCATCAGAGAGGCAATCATTCGATCCTTCCTTTCTATGGATGCCGTCCTCAACTGCATCTCTCTCAACACAAAAACGAGCTCCTTCGACTGTGCCTCGTAACGGCGGTGGAACTCGGCCAACTCGGTGGTGAAAATGGCGATGTCGTGTTGGAGCCTCTCGACCTGTTTGACAGAGAACGCAACCTGCCCTTCCTTGCTACTGCTTGCAAGCTTCCACTGCTCTACCTCCGCAATGAGCATGGCGATCTTGCTCTCGTAATGCGACATCTCCATTTTCTGGTCCTCGTGAACGGTGGTGCTGACCTCCAGGGACACTTTCTGATACTTAGTTCTGCGCGTGGTCGATGTCCTGATTCCTCGATGAATTTCCTCTGTCTGCTCGCTCCGACGCCCCGACGCATCTTCGGATGATTTGATCTGAAGCTTGCCCGTCCCCTTGGAAGCCGAGGTCGACGAGGCGAGTTCGAGACGAAGCTGTTCGGCATTCTTCTCTACCGTCGCTATCCGTTCCGCCTTCACGGTGACTTCGGTGGTCAGGGAGGCGACCTCACGCTCCTTCCCCTCCAATAGCGATACCTTGTTCTGGAGCTCCTGGCGAATAGAAAGCGCTTCCTCTGACTTTTCATTGCACCGCTTCCCCAGTTCTGCTATCTGCGAAGAAAACAATGCGAGGTCCTTTTGAAGCTTTTCTCGGTTCGTGTGCTCAGCCGCGAATTGCTCTGCCTTTGCAGCGTCTGCTAGCTCCCATTTCTCGACTTGGGCCGTGAGCGCAGCAACCGTCCGTTCCTTCTCCTCAACCAACGACTGACTTGTTTGCACTTCATCTCGGAGAGAAGCAACCTTCTTTAACTCTGCGTCGTAGCGCTTCTCCAACTCTGCCGTTTTCAAGGAGGCTGCAGATAGCTCGGTCCGCAGATTCTCGGAGTCCCTCTGGGCAGTGGCGAGCTGTTCTGCCTTCGTGGCGTCAGATCCCTTCCATCGATCAACTTCCGCGGTGTAGGATACGATCGTATGGTCCCTCTCTTCAACCAGCAACATCTTACTCTGTAGCTCCTCCCGCACAGAAAGAAGATCCTTTGACTGCGCGTCAGAACGCTGTTGCAGTTCAGTTGCTCGGGCAGAAGCCGCCGCTAGCTCACGCTGCAGTCGGCTGTTGTCTTGCGACGCAGTCGCGATCTGCTGTGCCTTGGCCTCATCCGCCTTCTTCAACTCAGCCACCTCCACGTTCAGTGACCCAATCGTGGAATCAGCCGCCTCTCGGAGCGACGACGCCTCTTGCAGTTGTTGCCGGACAGCATTGGAATCGCGGGACAACTCAACGCAATGCTGGTCCAGCTCCGTCGTTTGAGAAACCGTGTTAAACAAGTCTAACAGCAACTGCTCCAGGTCCTTGCTCGGGATCGTCACTTTTCCGTCGCTCTTGTTCACCATAGTCGTCCACTGCTCGACCCGCGTAGTGACCGAGGTGATGGCGGTTCTAATCGATGTGGTGGTGGTGGTGACGGTGGTGACGGTGGTGATATCTGAAAGGGATTGGTCGCCCTGCGGCGCGGTGACAGCCATCGAATTCAGCCGGCTCTCGAGCAGGGCAACCCGAGAATCCGAGGCAGAGATCTCTCGCCGAAGCCTTTCGTTCTCGGCTTCAAGTGCCTTGATCTGCTCTCCAGAGAGCTGTACGGACGTGTGCGTCGGTTCCGGCGATACCGGGTCAACCTTTGGGGCGGAGGGGGCCTCCGTAGCTGGGCGAGCCTCGTGTTGTTGTTGGCCGACGGCAGGAGTCACGGAGGGGACAGCGGACCCATTTTTCTGGCCTTGTACGATTACCTTGGTCGTGATGGCGGCCTGTTCCACCTCCTGGACGGCTGTGCTTTTCTGCTCCTCGACTTGTGTTTGAGTGGTGGGGACGGAGGCAGGAACAACGGAGGAGCGTGTCTGCTGGATGCCAGAGACGAGAGTCCCGGGGTTGGTATCTGAGAAATACGTGAATGTGGTGAAATAATGAGTGGATCATTCTTACCGGACTTGACGTCACGGGAAGCCGTTGCTTGGGTCCCCCCGACTTGCTGTGCACGCACCGATCGCTTCTCAGACGAGTCAGGGAACCACTCGTCAAACAAAAATGACTTTTTGTTTACCTCGGTACCTTCAGCACTCTCCCCCTTCTTGGCCATTACGTTGGATGTCTCTGCTTGCACCTCGGAACCGGTGGAAGACCTGAGGGGGGCATTCTCAAAGGAAGACCGCTCGTCTGTTTCTGATATTCCTGAGCGAAATATTCCTTTAAGAGATCGTGATGCCTTTGATGTGCCATCGTCCGACGGGGGCGACGAAGCTTTACGCGGGTTATTGAAGGCTTTAAGCATATTGCTAGTGGGAGAAGCTATGGTGCCAGGTCAACGACGAAATATTAAGACGGGTCGAATAGTGAGGTTTCGGACGTACCCTCTTTCGGGGAAGGAAAATGGTCGGTGGGCGATACGGAAACCGACCGCCTGTGAGTGGACTCGAAGGAATGGGTTCCAGGGATGAAGATCGGACATAGGCACGGTTCCAGAAATATTTATATTGGGTCCCATGGGATCCTGGTCGCGCTGTGTCAACTTGGTAAGGTATCAGGAGCGCCCAGTGGACATGTTATCTACGGCATGCAGTCTGATCCGATCTGTACGTGTGGTAACAAACACTGACAAATAGACCCCTTGTTCCGTCACGCGCCCCCGCGTTTGGGACGCCAGTACCGCGCTAAGTACGCTCGACTCTAAGAATAAAGACACACCTCACCCTTGTGCTCACCTCCTTTCGCTATTTAACTTCTCCAAGCTTGAGGCAGACGGACTGCGCAGAAGGTCTTCACTCCCGGATTCGCGTCGTCCGTTCACTGGCGAGCCCGATCGACGTTGATGTGCAATTATTATTAAGTTCTGATGATGACCGGTAAATTGGAACGTACGGGTCTCCTGCGCCGAAAACCCGCACCAGACTCCCAAGTCGTCGGCGGGCGCAGAAGTATTCTATGGAACGCAATAGTCTGCCGAAACCTTAAGTTGCACCAGGTTCGTATTCATTGGGCGCTAGGTACCGTCTTTTCACAATGAACATGTGACTATCGAATCGAGGGGTGTTCAAGGACCTGGTGGAAAACGACTGATCCATGAAACGACTAGCGAATCGGCCCGGGCGTCTGGTATGACCGGATATACACCCACACGGTTCAACCGGTTTGGTCATATCAGCCGTCTTTTTTCCGCCTAACCATTCCCACACGCCTCCACCGCGCCACATCTACCTGTATATGGCAGTACTTACTGGTGAGAGTAGAAGCAGGCCCCCGCGGCTTCCCAAATGGGTCTACCCGGCCATCAATTGCAATGCCTACCGGAAACCTATAGGAGAGCGTCGGAGTGTTAATTCTTTCCGATGTCGCGCGTATTTCGCTTATATCGGCTCTCTTGGCTGGCCGCTCATTTCATTCATGTACGTTTCCTGCCTTTTTTGGCCACTTTTTCAGTGCAGTATCCAAGAGACTAGCTATTAGTGAGATGCTAGGTACCCATTGCTCTTGCTCTTGTCCACTTGTCTATGGTTAGTCTAATGTCATAAGCCCATTATATACAAGAAAAATACTGTCCCAAAGATGCAAAAATCACATCTGCATTTCTATAAAAAAAAAGGATTGTCCAAGGTTTTCATGAACTTTCACAAAGTCAGAACAGCTTGGAGTGCTTCACAATGGCTAACAGCTGGTTTGTCATCTGAGATCTCACTGCTGCCAAATCCATTTTGCTGTGCCTAGCAATGTTCAGAAGGCCAAGCCAGGCCTGAAAGCCTAGGCTTGGGCTCAAAAAGCTCCAGGGCCTGGGCCTGACAAATCTCAGGCCCTGGCCTAGGCCCTAAAAAAGGGCCTCAAAGCCCTGGGCTTGGGCCTAGGTGTAGAAATATCTGAGGTAGGTAGTTATGAGAGAACTGTACCCATATGTACAAAGAAAGTAGTGGCTCACCTCACTGTCAGAGTCAACTGAGGTGTACAAAGCAAAGTCTGAAAGATAAAGGGACTGATTACACAAGCCTAAGACAACAACAAAATCCTAGCATCGGGGCAGGTTATACATGATGTACAGAACCTGGGGGTATCGATCCGGGATCGCGAAACACAACTGCGGTGGTGTAAAGACCGCTTGAAGACAGACTACGTGCACTGAAGCCAGAGCAGAACAACAGCGAACCTTGACTTACCATATATGGTAACCGCTCAGCTGGCAGCGACACGGATTTTCGACGGACGCATCAACAAATGCCATAAATGGTATATATATATATATCCTACTGAAGCTATAGAGGCTACTACCTGCACAAGATGCTGCTAGAGCCGAGGAATTGAAACTGGGCACAGGCATTGCAGTCCAGTGCACCTTGAGCCGCGACTTACCGCATTAGGAATCTGCTCGAGCGCACTCGAAACAGACTGTGGCACCAGACTACAGACTTCACCCGGACTACTTGTGGACTCAGGAATTACATATGGTTTTGATCAGGCATCATTTTTTTTTAAAACCTATTGTTTATCTTTGATATAGGCAAGCATTTGCGCCTATGGGCTTATGCTTGACTCAGGGAGTGTTGGATTCCATTTTTGGCTTAGCTTACATAAGCATACCCTTCTACGCAGCGCACAGGCTATTGACAGTACCATCCACTGAACTGGGCCTAAAAGTACATACATCTGATGACATGGCCCTCAGTCATTGGAGCCGCCTGGGAGTAGCCAGTAAGCATCAATCGATGACATGCAAACATCACTGGGACAGCTCTGCCAGCCCAAGTGTGTCCATATGTGCGACTGGAGAGACAACCAGGAAATGAGAGCCCAAAACTAACCATGCACATAGGTAGGACACAGTCTGAGTAGGCTGGCAGACAAACCTTTGTCTTCCATCCTATGGAGGATGTTGGTCCGGGGTCTGAGCGGGGCACAGCTTGAGAACGTCCCATACTCTGTACACAGCCTGACGCAAGCTGGATTGCCCATTGCACAGCTATCACAAATGGGGCCCTTCAACCAAGACATGATGAGTGCTCGCAAATCGCAGGATAAGACTACCTGTGACGATGATGAGCATCACCCCTGGTGACTGCTTGCCTGATCATCCCGACAAGTTGGCAGGAAAGTAAGCATAGACGCCGAGGCCTTGAAGGAGTCGCGTGGACAGATTCTCAATATGTTTATACAAGACCAACCTCGCCACGCACCACGAGCAGACCAAAACACCTTGTTCCTTGACATCTCAACACCGACGATTGTGTACTGTTAAAAGATGTCATCAGCGAATGCTAGTGCGTAGCAACTCTAAAAAAATGATTGAGCAATGCTGATGTTCAGAAAGGCCAAACTATGGTACTCGACACCGGTCGCTCTGACGATGTGCGAGCAGTTGCATTCCAGGCTGATGGAAAGCATCTCTTGAGCGGGGGTGACAACAGGATTCAACGATGGCGAGTCGAGGGTGGCCAGCAAGTTGCAGACCAAACAGCAATGAAATTGCGGGCCATCACAGCATCAAGGGATGGCAAGTGGATCGTGTATGGAACTGATGGCGGCGGTACGAGCGTGTGGGACGCAGAAATGCAAGAAAAGATATTTGATGTGGGGAGTACAGATGATGTACGTGGAGTGGATATCTCTCCAGATTCAACCATGCTGGCCACTGGGACCTACAGCGAAGCGAGTATCTGGAACATCGCAAATGGAGAGAGACTTCAAGTTATTGAACTCAAAAATGGTGATATAGCCAAGGGGATCAGATTCTCCCCAGATGGCGATTCTATCGCCACTGCCTGCTACAATGGCAGTATCCGTGTCTTCAACAGTCACACTGGCCAGGAACTCATCAATATCACGACTCCCATATTCAGCTACTCTTATATCGCCCCGCTTGCATGGTCGAGCGACAGTCTGCGAATTTTCTGCGCATGTGAGGACAGCGGAATCAGGACTTTCGATGCTTCGACTGGGACTCAGCTTGCTGAGTCATTCATCCATGACGCTGAGAACAGTATCCGTTCCCTCATTCTTGCTGCCAATGGCAAATTCATTGCCACATTTGCGCGGGAATCAATCTTGTTCCTAGACACACCAACACTGAGCAAGATTGGTTCAGTTTCCTGGGATAGCAAAGCAGTAGTATGGTCGATTGCTGTCTCCCCTGACAGCAGCTATGTCGCGGCTGGACTTAGCGATGGGAAAATTGTCATACATGACCTCAGCAAGATTCTCCTTGACACCTTTGGCCCCTTCCATGTAAGCCTTTGTTCTCGCATTGTCAGATAAGTCCCAATCCATCCTTTGTACTGACAAATATGTAGATATCTGCTGGGGATGACACACAATCAGATGAACAACCATCGACACCAAATGGTGGCCACGGTGGCAAGTCACTTGATGCAAATCAAGTAGGGCTTTCCCATCCCATCACTGAGAGTCGCGGCTGACTCTTCCATTGCGTGTGTACAGCAGGAGGATTCAGGGAAACATGATCAACTCGAGTCCAAGAGACAAGGCGATGATCTCCTCGATGTACGAGTTTGTTCATCTCTCCCTTGAACCTGATTCTCACGATGGTATAGGTCGAGGTGTCGAATGGGCCTGCTTCACAGGCATTCAACTTTGACGAGGTTTGTAATCAACTCATTCTCCAGCTCTCTCCATGCTAATGCTACTGAAGCCCCTTTTCCCAACCTCATCTGCTCATCCCCTAGAGGATGATGCTGGACGGCTACCAGCAGCCTCCACCTCTGCGGAACACAGAGAAGGAAGTCACAACGCTGTCGAGTCGCGCTGGCGCGACTCAATGTTCAAGAAGTGGCTGTGGGGGAAGGATGGCAAGGATGCTAGTTCACGCACACCTGGCCGACTCTCCAGAGATTCACGAAAACGTGACGAACGCCAATCTCCTTCGCACTCACCAGTTAGAGTGAATATGGCGAATACGGGTCCTTCGACAATGGCTGCAGGTCAACGCCAACGGGTGAGCATTCCTTAATAGACGAACAGAAACAGGTCCGATGTATTAATACATCACCTTAGCGAGCAGTGTGGAAACCTGTCAGAAAGCCACAGGTTTGTAGCTCCTCCCATCTATATACATTGGCTCATCACGCGTCACAGCCTAAATCTTCCCGCAAGCCAGCTGTTACGAAGGGTCCAAACGAGGGTACCTCAAATAGCGGACATGCGACACAGGTGGATCCGGTGTGTTTGTTTCTGGTGATGGTGGCCCTCCTCACGATGGCTCATGCCCTATTAGGCACAACAAATGAATGACCCATCACAACCCGAAGCTACGGGGGTCCACCTAATGGTGCGGGTTCTTTTCCCTTCACCTACACTGCTCAATCCATAATGAATTGACGTCAGGAAGGAACAAGATATGCCACTCTCGCGATCACATTTCCGATGTGGATGTTATGTTTTCGCTCGCGTGCACACGAATGAGCGCATCTCTGACAACGGGATATGGCGCGCGATGACGCTGAAGGGGTGGGTCTTCTGTATGGGTGATATAACAAGTGCACGCTCATTATATGCTAGCAGCACTAACTCATGGTCTATCGTCTGCATGGTCCTCCGTCTGTGCATGCGTCATGCGACTGGCATAATACTGCGTTGGCTCCGATATGTACAGCAGGATGGCGCCCTTGCCAATTGCTTGGGGGACATGTAAACTCACGGCCTGCTACCAGGGGCCAATCCCTGTGCAATAAGAAATCGAACCTGGGGGCGCTGAGGATGATTGATGAGAGACCGAAGAGGGTGCGGTAGGTGCATCGGGCAGCGCCGACGACGAGGGTAACGTCGGACGAGCGTGGTTGAGCAATGTCGCTCAAGTGCTCACCTTCGCCTCAGTCACAGCAGGTTAGCATCGAAAAAGGAGCTATCCGTTGTTGTCCTGACAAATGGCACCCGGTATGCCTTACCAGACACGTGCCCTTATCATATCCCAGAGGGTTCGAAGCTAGTAGGATTCGAGTGCTCGCACTGACATTGCGAAGTGACACGAATTCAAAGGTATACGCCGTATGCGCACACTCCCGATTTGCAGTATCTACGGATGACATTGAATCACCTGGTATGCGCCTCATCGGAGAAGACCGTTGGCGAATGTGTGATGGCTCGAGTACGCATCGTTGGTGACCGTTCCTGCTAGTGATGCTTCCGCGTCGGATTTTTCCCAGGAATCGAACGCAGTGTTTTCTTTTTTTTTTTTTTTGATACCGTGTTTATTGTCCTATGGGGCGCTGCCCCTTGGTAGACAATTACATGCGCAGGTATTTTACTGAAGGAGAGAATCGCCCATGTGTGTATGTAAACTCGTACATCTGCCATCTCTACTAGGTAGGGGGAGGCGTTGTGGTCTGCGCTTGACCGTGGCGGGGGCTACCGTGAGGTGCCATGTGCGCTGGGAGCGCTTCAGGGGGGCTTCATCGTGAGCTTGGGAGGGGGGGCCCAAGTTGCCGTGTGACCTGTGGAAGCGTTTAGTGGCGTGTATATAGCTTAGGGTGTCGGCTAGGCATAATGGGTCACTCAGCAGGTTGCGGATTTTGAACACAGTGTCACCGAAGGTCGATGAATGGGGCCGAGAGCTAGCAACAAAGGGACCAGTGTCCATGTTAAACGAAGAATGAATAGGGATGATTAGCAGTGAAGGTACTCTGATATGCTGGCGCAGGTGTATATGATATGGCATGTTCAAAGATAAGACAGTATACTTTACACCGTATTTTCGACGCTCTTCCACATCCGACGCCGTCCACCCCCCGCTCACCAGAACGTGGCGCTCGCATTTTCGGGGGTAGCTTTGATCTTGATTACAAAGTTTCCTAGAGGTTGATCTGAGTGCCGTTCAGTGCCGTTCCAGTGCTGTTGTGGTATGTAGCGCTAACAATGAAGCATAACTTACCAAGCTCCAGGTAAAGATCTCTTATCGGGCACAATGATAATGATTGGGCCCGTTTCAACCCCATGATACGAGTCACCATCCAAGTACTTATAATATGGTGCTCTGATCTGCTTTGAATAAGGGAAAACACGTTGGACGGCGTAGTGTTGCCACAGCTTCAAGCTGGCATTTTTTATCTTGCTATCTGCTTGATTAAAATATATGTATATGGTCTCACAATGCAGTTTTTAGGTCTGGCTGTCAGTAAAAAAAAGAATTATGACAATTGATCCAACCATTTCTGAGATATTTTATTTAAGCTAATCTATACTCAAGCTGAGCTGAAAATAAAGCTGGGCTGATATCTCAGAAGTGGTCAAGTAAACCTAGTTAGGTTAAGTAAGTAATATTGTGAAAACTACATTAAGCTATATTTCATTCACTGGGTGCATGTCAATTAGAGTGAAAATGAACATACTAGAAGTAATTTGGCCAAAAAAGCTGAAAAATGCAAAAGCTGAGCTGTGGCAACACTAGGACGGCATGATGGACTCCACTACAATGACAAGCCTGCACATCTGTGGAATTTTCCTCCAAGACCCAGCTTTTGAATGGTATAGTTATCATGAGCCTGGTTCCACAGCCGAGGTATGACGAGCAGTTGCAAAACACCCTTGGAGAAGGAGAATTTTACTAATGTTGACCGTGTGCCTGGTCATTACACTGGGTTGGGTAGTTGGAGCCCCAATTGCGAATATGTGCCAAAGGCACGCAGGCGAGAATAAGTATGCTTACGGAGCAACTCTGTGGTGCACGAATAAACTGAAACACCTTGTCCCTTGACACTTCGGCACCAACGATTGTGTACCACAGAAGACGTTGTTGACAAACACTAGTGTGTAGCAGCTCTGAGGAATGATTGACTAATGTTCAGATATCAGTAAGATCAAACAAAGGTGCTTGACACCGGTCGCTCTGACGTGGTGGGGGTGCCCACATTTCAGGCTTACGGAAAGCACATTTCGAGCGGGGACAACAGTAGGATTCAGCAGTGGCAGCACGAGAATAGCCAAGAGGTCGGAAGGCAAGTGGGAATGCGGGTGGACGCTATTACTGGGTCAAAGAATCACAAACGGATGGTGTGCCAGTGGGACCGCTCAGGGCCCCACCGACACGCCCCAGGGTACTTAGGGTCACCGGTAGCAACGAGAGCCAGTTTCTTGTGGGTAACTCCCTGCCCGCTCGTCAGAACGAAGTTGGATCCATGTAAGGATTATGCGCCAAAGACACGGGAGCCGCGTGAATAGACCATGACCATGAGAACAAGGAAACATACATGTTTATCCAGGGGCGACCTTGCCGTGCGCCACGAGTAAACCGAAACGCCCTGTTCTTGTCATCTCAACACCGACGATTGGGTACCGTCCCGGTCGTCACAACGACTAGGCTATGTAGTAGGAATAAGCGCTGAGGTCACGAGGAAGTCGCGTGGACAGCCCAACACATTGAGAGCAAAGACACGCCCGGGTTATCCAGGACTAACCTTGTCGCTCACCACGAGGACCTCGCTCCTTGATATTCGACACAGACGATTTTGTACTGCTAAAAGATGTCGTCAACGAATGCTGGTGCGTAGCAACTCTGGAGAGTGATCGAGCAACCCTGATGTTCAGGAAGGTCAAACTATGGTACTCGACACCGGTCGCTCTGTCAGGGTGCGAGCGGTCGCATTCCAGGCTGACGGAAAGTATCTCTTGAGTGGGCATGAAGATGGGATTCAACGATGGCAAGTTGAAGGTGGCCAGCAGGTTGCAGACCAAATGGTAATGAATGTGTGGGCCATCACAGTGTCAAGGGATGGCAAGTGGATTGCGTGTGGAATTGAAGACGGCGGTACAAGCGTGTGGGATGCGGAAATGCAGGAAAAGATTATCAATGTGGGGAGCACAGATGATGTACGTGGAGTGGATGTCTCTCCAGATTCAACCAGGCTGGCCACTGGGACCCACGACGAAGCAAGCATCTGGAACATCGCAAACGGAGAAAGGCTTCAAGTTATTGGACTCGAAAATGGCGATATAGCCAAGGGGATCAGATTCTCCCCAGATGGCGATTCCATCGCCACTGCCTGCTACAAGGGCACTATCCGTGTCTTCAACAGTCACACTGGCCAGGAACTCATCAATATCACGACTCCCATATTCAGCTACTCTTATATCGCCCCGCTTGCATGGTCAAGCGATGGTCAGCGAATTTTCTGCGCATGCAAGGGCAACAGACTTAGGACTTTCGATGTTTCGACTGGGACCCAGCTTGCTGAGTCATCCACTCTCCATCACGCTGAGGGAATCATCCACTCCATCGCCCTTGCCTCTAATGGCAAATTCATTGCCACATTCACGCAACATTTAATCTTGTTTCTTGACACTGATCAATGTGCTCTGATTGATTCAGTTTCCCAGGATGGTGAAGCAGCAATAGAGTCAGTTGCTATCTCCCCCAACAGCAGCTATGTCGCAGCTGGACTAGGTGATGGGAAAATCATCGTACGCGATCTTAGCAAGATTCTCCCTGACACCTTTGGCCCTTTCCATGTAAGTCTTTGTTTTCGCATCATCAGATAAGCCCCAATCCATCCTTCGCTGACAAACGTGTAGATATCTGCTGAGGACAATGCACAACCAGACGAACAATTATCGGCATCGAATGGCGGCCACGGTGACAAGTCACTTGATACAAATCACGTAGGACTTTCCCATCCCATCACTGAGAGTCGCCGCTGACTCCATTGCATACGTGGAGCAGGAGGATTCAGGGAAACATGATCAACTCGAGTCCAAGAGACAAGGCGATGATCTCCTTGATGTATAAGTTTGTTCATTTCTCCCTTGAACCATTCTCACGATGGTATAGGTCGAGGTGTCGAATGCGCCCGCTTCACAGGCATTTGACTTTGACGAGGTTCGTTACCATCTCATTCTCCAGCTCCCTCCATGTTAATGCTACTGAAGCCCCTTTTCCCAACCTCATCCGCTCATCCCCTAGAGGATGATGCTGGACAGCTGCGAGCAGCCTCCACCTCTGCGGCACATGGAGAGGGAAGCCACGATACTGTTGGGTTACCTCAGCGCGACTCGATATTCAAAAAGTGGTTGCGGGGGAACAATAGCAAGGACACTCGTTCACGCACACCCGGTCAACTCTTTGGAAAGTCGCGACAACGTGACGAACGCCAATCTCCTTCGCACTCACTAGTCAGAGTGAGTGTGGTGAATGCGGGTCCTTCGACGATAGCTGCAGGTCAACGCCAACGGGTGAGCACTCTCTGATAGACGGAAAGATCTAACGTGTTGATATATCATCTCAGCGAGCGGTGTGGAAGCCTGTCAGAAAGCCACAGGTTCGTTGTTCCTCGTATATGTATACACCAACTCATCATACATTGCAGCCTAAGTCATCTCACAAGGCTACTGTTACCAAGCACCCGAACCAAGGTGCTTCCACTAGCGGACAAGATAGCGCGCATGCAACAGAGGCGGATCCGGTATGTCTCCTAGTGATGGTGGTCCTCGGCACGACAGCTCACGTCCTATTAGGCACGACAGGCGAATGATCCATCACAACCTGGAGCTGCGGGTGTCTATCTAACGGTGCGCGTTACTTTCCTTTCGCCTACACTGCTCAACTCATAGTGAATCTGAATCAACATCAGGAAGGAACAAGATATGCCAGTATCACGGTTGCGTTTCCCATCTGGATGCTGTGTTTTCGCCGCGGTGCACACGATGAGGCACATAGGTCTAGATGATCCAATGCGACCCACAAATACTATCAACCGGTTGTGTGTGGACATGGTTCCTATGAGTCCGTGTCACCTCGCCACATCAGCATGAACCCTAATAATGCCATCTATAAGTATACAAGGAGTAGGTGATCCCTTCGACTCTCTCCATGCATAGGCTACCGACGGAACCAAAGCGAGGCGTAGCTTCGTCAACTGAACTGGGTCTGAGAGTAGCGTTGAGTAATATACCCCCACTTTTTTTAAGGCTTGCTACGACGACGGTATCCGCGCTCCTCTTAAGCAGGCATCGATGCGGTTGGCAGTTGTCGTGGTGGAGCGATTACGATCGGCTGTGCTGTCTTCCTGATTTGCATGCGTCTGTGGGCCAACTGGTCGACATCCCGCGCTGCCAATACACCTGCCACAGCCATCCCTTTATGGCACTCGTTAGATACGCGCCCGTAGCTGGGAGAGCGAGCGGGAAAGGGGTGGGGTGGGGGGGATCGAAATTCCTCCCTCCAGGGCGACAGAAACGGTCAACAACTCGGCACTGGCGTACCCGGGACGGAGAATAAGGATGAGGATGAGGATGCATCTGCCGAGTATCGCGAGTCACACGACCGGCTTGCAGGACAAGCGCTCGATTAGGTTTACCATGTCTCTCCACCGGGACATACTGGCCCTCAGACGGGCAGATGATTACAGATCGGGTCGACTGCCCGCATAGTAGTACCACGGGGTTGCTGCGGAGTCGCAGATAGTGCGATGACACCATTGGACGTGCTTATCAGGGCGCACGCATGTGGGGTGGCGTGCTGTGGCCACTCCACACGTTCACAGTAATAAGCACATTGACTATGATGAGCGCTTGATGACCGATAGGGGTGATACCCCCCCCACATTGCCAGTCCAAGCGGTTTCATTATAATGAACGATAGCTTTCTGCGTATCAGATGTACACGCGAGACATGTATGTAGGTATATACAAATTACTGCAATAAATCCAACAATGCAACAATGCACCAAACATCAAAGCATCCAAGAGGTGGATCGCGCGCGCAAACGAATGAACGACCTCGTGCTCCCTCATGAGCAGGTGGCAAGGGGATGAGGCGCCACATCAGATGACTACATCATTCCATCTTCTGCTTAACCTTCCCACCAGCTGTGATTGTCCCAGGAACGTCCCCAAGCCGATTCCCCACCTTGACCCGCTGACCGGCCTTGATGGCGAACTCAAAATTCTTTGGGGCTTCAAACACAAGGACGATCGTGCTCCCGAGGCAAAAGCCGCCCATCTCTTGAGCTGGGGTCAGAGGCTGTCCGTTGAGTAGTGGGGACGCAGCAGAGTAAACGGCCTCAGTGTATGTCCCCGGTGGGGGCGGACGGCAGCGGACATTCGTGCGAAGGGCCTGCGGAGACATGTGCTGTGTCAGCCTTGTGATTCCTGGGATGACTCAGGCGTACTCACGGCGTCAAAATTTACTTTGATACTACCCACGTTAGTGGCACCGACAGGAACCATACCGAAGAAGCCGTATCGCCATCGGCCAAGGAGGGCCACCCGTTCATTGAGCACGAACAGGTTCTGAAGACGCTTGGCCATGTACGGGGATACCGAGAATAGTTCACCTGGTCTAGATGTGAGTACGCCAGGATAACTCCACTGTGAGGTTACGCACCAACAAAATGTCTTCGTTTCTCGACTACCCACGCAGTGGGACTGTGGAAACGGTGGTAATCACCTGGAGCAAGGTATATTACGGTGAAGTAGAGAGCGTTGCCGTCTCTGACGCTAGTCCCTGATATACTCCTCTTGCGTTCTCCCAAGGACGATCGAACGCCCATTTCTCGAGCAACGGAAGCGTCGTGTGCCAAAATTTCTTGAAGGCTACCCTCTTGTGCTACCGAGGCGTCAATTTGCATGCCATGTTTATGGGGTATTTCATCAACGCTATCAGAATCCGAATCCGACTGCTCGACAGGGGTCACTGAACCAGATGAATTCGGTGAGGCTCCCAGGAGCTTATCGAGACTGTATTCTATTCCGTTAACAATGGCAAATTCATGATGATCGACAAACGTTTGATCTTCAGGAAACTCGATGACAGTTGACGTCGGTGAAGAAGGATCGCTAGGATCATGCCGTTCTACGCCGAGTAGCGCATCCAGGGAATAGGTAATCCCCTTGACTTGCTCCACGCGTAAATTATCGATGGTACCAAAATGAAGTACGGTTCCGTCGGCTGGGCTGACCTGAGAGGGCATTCAATGGTGCATTGATAAATTCCTGGGCAGCACCACTCACAAGTGCAGCACAGTCGACTGGTCGTACGCCTGGTTTCAGCTTCCGATAAAAAAAATCTCCTAGACTGGCATATCTGGTAAGGTCGCTTGGCTCAATCTCATCCAAGTTGCACCCAAAAACATAAGCATAGACACGAAGGCTGTAGGGACGGATCCAGATGGGGAGCTCGAATGAGTTCAGGTAGCCCCAGACCCGAGAGAGGTTGCGTAACGGTAGAGCACCCATTACGTGAACCTGGCGAGGGTAAATGACAGATAAGATGAAGAGAACGAATGTACGCACCTGCCAAGGACCTTTGAGCTTGATTACTTCGCGACCCTCCTCGTCGACATGGACTTCTTTCTGCGCACGCGACGCCTTTTTGTGGTACTGGATAACGATGAGGAGAAGTGCGCCGACAGCTAGAGGGAGGGGGTACCATGTCGTGGGCGTTTGCGTCCACGCAGTCATGATTCTTCCTGTGGGAGGGTGACAAGTCAGATCGGAAGCATACAAGGGCGAGGAACGAACGATAGAGAGGTGCTGCTGGCGAAGCGCCAGATATTTGGTCGTGTGACTCGGGAGGAATAACATTCCTCGTGGAAAAGGGCCGCCTAAAAGCGTTCCTATTCAGAGAGCGTACTGTTCCGGAAAAGCTTATTCTTCGTTTTACGAATACTCTAGAGAAAATAGCGGAAGATGTGTTGGCTGCAGCGGTCGTGGTGGAAGAGATGACATGGGAGGCAGCCTGGAAGGGCCTTTTCCCCTTTATTATGGCTTTGTAAAGCATCTAGAAAGGAGTGAGCATGAAAAATCGTGACGGGGGAACTTTACAACTAGCTGCAGCAGTACAGTCCGAGTCGACCTTTCCCGGTCACACCGCAGCGCTGGGTGGCGACCCTGAGTTTGAAAATGTAGTCTGAGTTTGAACTTGGCGCTATGACGGTGGCGCCCTGCGAGCAGTGAATTGTTATCCGGGTGCCACTACAAATGTGCTCTCATTCCAATCTACGGGCCCGTAGTTGCCTTCCCTGCTCGAGTGTGACAAAATATATCAGCACTTTCCCCTACATCCATCGATGTCCGAACGTGGCTCGTCTGACTTGCTCACACGGTCGGGATCTCTAAATTTGGCCGTCTTAGTCATCGCGGAGACACCCAACTTTCCTTCGAGCTATCAGCATGGGTAATGATGGAGGAAGTATCCCTGATAGGCGTGATCTTGTAAAGGCGAGGCCCAAGGCCGAGCAAGCAGACAAGGCTAACCAAGTGCGAGCTAGGTGGTTTTTCTGTGCGCTCTCCAAGGTGCGTCTCCTTCACTCGAGATGGTCAGTTAGCATGTGTTCACACCGTTTTCCAGCGCTTGCTGCAGGAGCCCGTGGTTTCTTGTGACCTAGGAAAGCTGTATAACAAAGACGCCATAATAGAGTACCTGTTAGACAAGTCGGCATACGGGGACGGAGATGAGATATGTGGGCACATTCGCTCGCTAAGGGTGCGCCGGGCTATCTCTACTTCTATATCTCATACTCACCTCTGATCCAGGACGTCAAAACTCTAAAGCTCACAGAAAGACCAACACCCATTACTTCTAGCGACGTCCCATCAAGTGAAGTCCCCCAATTCGTTTGCCCTCTCAATCTGAAGGAGATGAACGGTGCCCAACCCTTTGTATACGTTCGGACTTGTGGTTGCGTATTCTCGCAAGCTGGCCTGCGGACGCTTCTTGGCCCGAATCCGCCCGGCAAAGACATATCGAACGGCGAGGGCGACTCTGTTAACAAAGAAGAGCTCGATGTCTGTCCTAACTGTGCCACAAAATTCTCGCAAGCGTCCGACATCATGATGATCAACCCCTCTGAAGGCGAGGAAGAGCGCTTGCGCGCAGCGATGGAACTCCGTCGTTCGCGCGAGCCAGCCAAGTCAAAAACGAAGAAACGGAAAGCCGGTACAGACGCTGTCGTCGAGGACGTCACTGCTGTCTCAAAGAAGAAGAAATCAGCATTGGCAGGACACTCCCCTTCCCCTGTACCCACTCTTAATCCCACGATATCTACTGCATCGCGAGCGCTTACGAATTCCCTTGCTGCGGAGGAGGTCAAGCGTAAGGCTAATATGAGCGATGCTGTCAAGTCTCTATACCGCGGAAAGGGTGCCCCGCCAAGAAAGGAAACATTCACCACTATGGGAACGTTTACTAGAGTGCGTGGTGGCCACTGGCTCTGCTGACACCTTTCTGATGGATGTGAAATCCAGTATGCATAGGGTTCATCGCTGCAAGGGTCAAACCTTGTCTCATTCCCGTTGTACTATGCCGGTTTAGTGTATGAATATCATATGTTATTCCCTTTGCTGTTGATTAATACAGGATCTGTGCAGAACGGTGTAACTGTTTATTAGTCAACATCATTGTCTGTGCCAGTCATGTTCGTCGCCGCTTGGGATTCATCCAGAATTTATTTGTGCGCTAAGTCAATCCTAGCTATCAAGTATCCGAGGATAATTGATATTACGGTGGGCTGTCACTTGTCACTCCAGCTCCCAGACTGCCGGGGATGTCTGACCTATCCGTGCCTATCATAATCGTATATCCCCCAATAGGCTGCTTGCAGAATGGCGTCAGTTTACTTTTACTATATTCCCTCGCGATGTCGCGCACCGCACGGCTGATGAAATGTGAAGTCGATACCACGAGCAGACTTCCCGCAGCTACCTGCCTCATTTCCAGCGTTCCAGCTTCTTGTCAAGGGATTATAAGAAGGGACGAGGCCATATCGTCCGTGAGTAAGAAACTGGAAAAACTCTCGTCTATTTGTCCGTCCGTGGCATAGATGATGGAGCATGGAGAGACACCACATCTCGAAGGTTCGCAATAGGCTGTCCACCAAACGGCGGCCTAAATTGAGCAAAGTGTTACTGACAGAGCAGCCAAGTGAGAACTGCAACTGGCCTATCAATCGAAAATTGGATGTTTGTCCACACTGACGTTGCGCGTGTCCAGAAAATCCTGATAAGGGATACGCTCTCGTGAAAGGGATATTCAGTAACAACCAACCATAGCGGAAGAGTGGGTCAAAATATGCTTCGAATCCAAACATTGATTTGGACATTGGATCCTAGGTCCATCAAATCGGATGCTTTTGCATATTGCTCCACTCCTCAACGTCAACGTCGGCTCGGGTTCGCGATGAGTTTCTTTCGCTGCTCCTCTTGTAATTGTAGAAGTATACTCAGTACGAGACAGAGTCTGCGACTGATATATTCCACACCTGTAGAAGTATACTACAGAGTGTATGTAATAAGTACGAAGTACGAATGAAGGATCTCACCTCAGTACATCAGGAAAAAATTATATGGCCTGTAGCAACCAATGAAATCTGTAGTCACTGTTGCAGAACATAGTAAAATTTAATACCGGTACCGCTACATATCGGTACTGTGCAAAAGTCACATCACTGACATA